>JANHFL010002628.1:49665-65371 GCA_032468155.1 Oxyrhabdium leporinum | reverse complement strand
AGTTAATCTTTCAGTGTTACACCAATTGTCTATCTCTGTATCTGTGTGTGTGTGTGTGTGTGTGTGTTTTCAAATGGATAATGGACAAGCTGCAGTCTAATCAAGTACAAGGTCCTTGGAGATTCTCCTAGTCACTGGAGACACTCCTCTCCTCCTGGTTTCTTTCCAGCCATACAAAATGGGGTGGGGGTGGAGAAATTGGGATGCCTTTTCCCCAGGCCCATGCTTGGTCCCACTGCGTGTCCACTATACATTTCTGCATATCCCCCTCCCCATGGGAAAAATTGATTAGACAGGTGTGTACAACAAAATTTATTGCATTATCTCACTATGCACCCATCCTCTGAGTGCACTATAGAAACAAGCTTTCCCCCGCCCTCCAGGGTGTGTGTGAGAGAACCCCTTAGCCACCTCCTCCTGCTCCCCCCAATCCTCATTGGTCCCCATCCAGGGGCTGCAGGGAATATCGATAAAGGAGATGAAGTCCTCCCCACAGGGGAGGCTGTTGTCAGTATACAAAAGTCAGTGGACAAACCACAGCAGAAGCCCCTCCCCTCTGGCTTACAGTCCTCATTCTAGTCCACATCTTGGCAGCTCCCCACATACCCGTCGGCAACAGGTGGGTGCCATGCACAGAGGTCTGGATCTTGGAGTGAGAGAGCTAGTGAGGTGCAAGGGTGAAGCCTCACCTGCCCGTGTTCCTATCCCAGGAGAGGTGGGGGCCACCTTTTCTCTGAGCTGTTTGATGAAAACTTCCAACTGGATTCTTCTAAACCAGCTGTCTTTGCTCCCACCTTTAGCAGTCTCTTCTCTAGGGGCGCTGGTGGGGAGCAGCCATGTGCCCATAGCAACTCCAATGCAGCCTTGCTCCATTTTCTCAGGAGAGTCTCTGGCCAACCCAAGGAATGGGCCGCAGGTGAAGGGCCCCATCAGGCCCCCTCTGGAGTCCTCCAAAGGAGGTGCAAGGAAACCACGTTCGCTTGGAGATCAAGTTGAAACAGTTCTGTGGCTCTGCCCACCCCATGGACAGAGCCACCTTACACCGCAGAGCCTGCCCTGTGTTGGGCTGGGGCAGCTTGGCTCTTCTTCTCGGGGGCCGCTGGAGCCTCCAGGGGCAGGTGGGAGCGGAACTTCTGCAGCTGCTCGGGGCTGGCCAGGTTCTTCAGCAAGCTGTTCTCGCGCTCCAGGCGGGAGTTCTTCTCGGCCAGCTCCTTGATCTGCTCCTTCAGTACCTCCACCTCCTCCCGCACCGCATACATCAGGTGATTCTTGACCAGATCCTGGAAAAAGTTGGAACAAAGTCCCGGTGAGGAAACACAACTGCAGCTTCTGTGCGAGTTCCGCCCACCGCAGCGGCGCTGCCAGACAAAAGTCCGAGCGGCCGGCAGCTTTCGCGGCTCACGTCTTCCCGAAAGCGCCGAGCCTGGATTCTTGCATCAGAGCGCGCGCCCGAGAGAGCCGCAGCTCAACGCGGTGGCGCGCCCGCCGCCCTCCAGGACAGAGGCCCCTCTGGGAAGAGGGGAAGCCCGTCTCCTCTCGCTGGCCCTAAAATTAACCCAAAGCCTGGAGGCTGGAAGGTTGGAAGCTCTCCCTGCGGGACTGCAACCCCTGATCTGAACCGAAATACCCTGGCGGCTTCTTTCGGGGCAGAGCGAAGGGAGCGCGGCGCTCCCTCGCCTCCTCTCCGTCAGCAAGTACCGCGGAGCCGCAGCGCAGCCCATTTGCGCGTCCTCGCCTCCCACCGAGACACTCACCATGGCCTGCTCGATCTTGTTGTCGATGGCGACCACGCTGGCCCCGGACGCGCTGCAAGAAACAAGAGAACAGCGTCGCCGTAAGCATCCGAGACAGGCGGGCCTGCCCGGCTCACCCTCTCCCCAGCCCGACGGCTCCTCTACCTGTTGTCTAGCTTGACCGAGACCACGTCTCCTCCCAATAAGGAGGAGAAGAAAGAGATGGAGAAGTTGTGCAGCTGGTAGACAGCCACCTCCATCGGGAACGGGTACACGCCTGTACTCATGGCTGGGCCGAGACAAGAGGGAACGCACCGCGACGACCAGAAAGAGCTGCGGCTATTTCGGCGTTCGCCCGCCTTATATAGGGAAGCTCTCGAGACGTCACATGGTCTCAGCATGCTATGCAAATAAGGCCACGCCCCTCCTGCCGGCACCGCGCGCCGCTTCGCCCGGAGGCTTCGGTGCAATCCAGCCACTCGAGCCCCGCTCCCCATTCGCCAGCCCCGGGCGAAACGCGCAGCTCTTTCCAGCTGCATCAGCCGCGAGGGAGCTGCAGTCCCGGGGCCAAAGGCGCAGTGCGGGCGGCTGCAAATCGTGGAAATAGGGCCGAAGCACCCGAAAAGCACCAGGTTGAAGACACTGCTAGCCCTGGGCTCCCCGCGGAAGCAGCGCTTCGCTTTTTCCATTTCTGCGGCGCCAGACCGGGACCCGCTGGTCCATTGTCCGGGACGCTGGTCGTGAAAGCGGATAGCTTCCTTCACAGGACGGGGGCGCAGGATAGCTTCATCCAATCCCCCCCTCCCGCTAAGGACTAGGAGGCAAGTTCCGGGGCTGCGGGAGACATACGGGACAATGCCACTTTCATCCTGTGCCGCAAAGTGAAGACCCGCTTGTCCGCAGGGCAACTTGCCACCTCATCCCCGGATTCACACGTTCGACCTCTTGAAAACCCTGACAACCACTGCCCCCCTTTAACCTGCCTTGGCTACTAGTGAAGGCGTTGCAAAAACGGAGGCCGAGTCAGAAATGTAAAGTATTGCCCAAGCGCAGCGCGGAACTAGGTCGAGGTTGGCAGTTATGTAAGAAGCCACCCAAACATGTTGTTGTTGCGACTTGGTGAGGCCGGAGGCGAGCCAAGCAGCGGCTCTCTGACCGCGTGAGAGGGACCTCTAGCGGCCGCTCCCTGTGCGTGCCCTCCAACCTCTCCCTATAGGAAGAGAGGGCTCCTCCTGGCTCTGTGGGTCTCCCAAACCTTGTCCTCTCACTCATGGCCTCCCTCTGGCCCAGGAAGCAGTAGTGGGCAGTGAGGAAGGGGAAGGGAGCCCCCTCGGCAGGCCACTCTTGCCTAGGGCTACATAGGAGGCACAGAGGGAACACATATGCTGCCCAGTGCATGGCAGCAGGCACAGCTGGCTCTTTTCCTTCCTTGCCCTGCCAGAGGTCTCCAGACTCTCCTGCTGGGATCAGGACAGTTGTGTCTTTCCCAGTTTTTTTTTTCCACTAATGCTGCTTCCCAAAGGGGTCTTCCCTGCAGGCACCTGTGGTGGCAGGTCAACAGACCAAGGCCTGTGCTTGGCGATGTGCGCAGAGTTTTCTGCAGGGCAGAACCTCCATGGTGGGCATCTGTGATCGGTGCCCTTTGGCAGTAAAGGAGAATACAGCTCGGGATCCAGCCAGTGGCTGGAGGTGACAGCAGCTCCAGAGAGGTGGGAGGACGAGGTGGCTTTCCTGGGGAAGCAGCGGCTGTGCCAACCTCTCTCAAACCAGGCTGTCTTCCTCCGCTTGTCTCAGAGCGAGGACTTGCTGGCTGGCTCCATTTCCAGCTGCTTGGCAGCCACTCCCTTTGATGGAGGCCTTGGCAGAACTCCCAGTTCTGGGTTTACTGGCACGCCAGCACATGGCTTGGGCGGGGCCTGCAGCACATGGCTGCCTTGTGCTCGCTCACTCCACAGTCTGGGAACCAGAAGGAATTCCCTTCCACCTCCACACTGTTCAGGCTATTAAGGGGGCAGCAGCCCCACCATCTTTGGCTGGCCTTGTCAAGGACCCTGCAACTAGATTGCCTAAAGAAAGGTATTCCTTCAGTGGGAGGTGGGGCGGGGGAGCCTGCTTCAGGTAGGTACTTGTTCCTTCCAAGGATTGAACATGAGACTTTTTGAAAGGGCAAAAAGAGCTCAAAGGGGCTATATAGGAGGTGCAGAGGGAACACATATGCTGCCCAGAAAACTTTTTAACATTCCCCGTTGCTAAACCGCTGAACAGGACTTGCTGACCGAGCTCTGCTGTGCTGTCAGCATAGTTGTCATCTTAAAGGTTTGTTTTCAAATCAAAACAAATGGAAACATAGCCTTCCCAGGTGTTGTTGTCTACATGGGAACCTGCACACTATGCAGAGTCATAGCCACACACCTATCTTGTTTTTATTGGTACCACTTGAATACACGATGTGTCAGCACCAACACATTTTGGCTGGTGGGTTTCTGTAACCCCCAGGCAGCCTCCTTCCTGGTGACTGGAAGATCTGCGTCGCTTGGTGGGGTGGGGGCTAGAGGAGGCCAAGAGCCCCTTTGTAGCAGTTCTTGAAGGGAAAAAATAAAGGCTGGGGAGGAAAGAGGCCCCAGAGGAGAAAGGGGGTGTGTGCTTCTTTGCTCCAGCAGCCTCACTGTTGTCTGCATTCACGGACAGAACTGCATGCTCGTAATGAACACTAAGCCACAAATCATAGCTTGCCAATCAGAAAAAAATGTTCTGGCTTGGTATATGGTGTGAATGCGAATCCACTCTCTGAATCGTATCACCATTCTCTGACTTTCAGCCATACTTTGGGGCCCATAACTGGCTTATGCAGAAGAGCGCCCCACGTTTTGATAAACGTCTCATCTTGGATCATATCACAATGCAGGGTTTGTGGTGGGGAGAAGACTCCCTTAGCAGCTGCCCCCCCCCCGGCCCACTATCTGCTGGCCCACTAAACTAGCTGTAAAATCAGGAGAACATTGGGGGGGGGGCTCCTGGGGAGCAAAGAGAGATGGCTCCCTGTCCGGGTAGCTGGCTGGCCTAGAGATTTCCAGCTTCCCTGGAGGACAGAGCAGTAGCAGCATTGCAAGTTGTGGGTCTCTGTTGTTGGAAACACATGCCAAGCCCAGGAAAAGGGTCTGAGGAGAATGCCCCCCCTCGCCCCTTGCAACAAGCCGAGATTTCTAAAAACTACTTCTCTGTGTTCACTTTTGGCTGACCTCACTCTCCTCCCCAAATCCCAGGCCCTCCCAGCTTCTTCCCTAGGTAGTGACCAGCACTCATTCTGCTTTTGCTTGACTTTTAAACTCCCTGTGCCCAAGGCCTCTCGCATCCATAAATGGCTTCATGCTTCCATGCATGCATCTAAAGCAGGGGTGTCAAACTCACGGCCCAGATCCAGCCTGTGGGATGCTTAGATCTGGCCCATGGGCCTGTCCTGGAAACAGTGAAGGACCGTCTGCAATGCCTTTGCCAGTGAAAAGGGAGCTTAGGAGGGCTGCAATGACCTCCTGCAACTCTCTGCCAGCAGAAACGGAGCTTGGGGAGGCAACTCGCAGGCCTCCCGAGCTCCCTTTACACTGGCAGAGGACTGCAGGAAGCTGCCATGGCCAAAAATGGAGCCCTGGTGGGCCATGGGCGGCTTCTCCAAGCTCCATTTTTGATGGCAGAAGGCTGCAGGAGGCTGTTGTCGCCGAAAACAGAGCCTAGGTGGGCTGCACACAGCCTCCTCGAGCTCAGTTTTTGCTGGCAGAGGGCTGCAGGAGGCCATTATGGCCAAAAACGGAGCGATGAGTGACATCGAGCTGGCCATGCCCATCCTGGCCATCCCCCTGCACAAGCCCATCGAGGTCAAACACAACCCTGATGCGGCCCTCAATGAAATTGAGTTTGACACCCCTGATCTAAAGATATGAAGCTCTTGCTGTTTTTGCTACCCCCTGAAATTCATGTGGGGGTCTTTGCACTCCATGTGGAAGGCAAACCTGGGAGGTGTGTCTTCTAGTTGGGTGCCAAGCAGAAGAAGCAATGCAGATGGCCTGTTACCACCATACATCTCCCCATGTAGAAGTCCAATTGCCTTGAGCCAGGTACCAAGAAGAGTGGGGCAGCCAAAAGTTGCCATGCCCATTGTGCTAACACCTGCACCCTTTCAGCCCGTCTCACATCTGGACGTCTGCCATCTCCATTGTCTCTGACCGAGAAAACAGGATAGGAAAACTCAATGCTCCCAACACATCACTCCCTCTGAAGCAAGCATTTGACCGTCCTTTGCAACTCTATTGCAACCATCAGCCATGGAACTTCCACCCCGGAGTCTGGCTCTTCCTGCACACTCCTGACCGCAAAGCCTCTGGCCATCTCCATCTCCCTTTGATCAAATTCAGCCCCAGTAACGTCTCTTGAAAGCTCGAAGCTGCTAACGTGACTGGCCCAGTAGTTGTCCTCAGCTGTACCTGAGGTGTCAAAGGAGCCGACTCGGGTTGCCACCAAACCAGCAGAGGACAAGTTCTAAGCCTCTGAAACGGAGCCATCTGCTCTGGCCAAAGTTCCTTAAGCACTGCTTGGTGCAGGGCAAGACTCTGGGCGCTGCTTAAAGAAACTTGGCCCAGAAGGCCGAGCAGAAGAGACTTAATGCAGCCAAGCTTGATGATACAATCAGTGAAACCAGGAGCCGCACTTGTGGCCTGAGGATCTGAGGAGAGCTGGATCTCTTCAGAATTGGCAGCCCTTTCCCCTTCATGGCCTTGCAGCACGGACCTTCTCCCTTGCATACCTAGAAAGCACACAGGAGGATGGGGGAGGCACATTTTCCTGCCCAGGTGCCAATCTCTTTGGTTGCGTATTTGGGAGGAAAAGTTGCCAGGATCTTCTCAGGTGAAGCAGGCCTCAGAGGGACCAGGAGCGTCCCTGCTCACCTGAGCAGCTGATATGAACTGTCCCCACACAAACAAGCTGAACTGCTGCCCAACATGCTCATCCCGGGACTTGGGTCATGCCAGGCTCTCGCACTCCCCACCCATGGAGGGGGGACAATGCATCGGCTCTCCGGGGAAGCCCCTGATAAGTCTCAGCTGCCCTGGGGGTGAGGCAGGCTGACTCCCAATTGGCGGGGGTGCTTGAGGCAGAGGGGCAGCCTGACTGGAGCCTGTTCCCTGCCATTTCCTTCACCCCAGAACAAGCCCTTCCCCGCCAGCATCTCCTTCTGGCAGCACCTAGGCTGGAGCCTCGCCCAGCCTGCCGGGCGCACCCTGTCACGAGGAGACCTGCCTCCCCCGCAGCACGCAACCAACCTACAGAGATGCCCCTTTTCCTGGGAAAGAGGCCCCGCCCACTCCTCTGGAACGACGCTGAAGGCGGGACTGGTCAGCCGCAAGCGACGCACAGGCACTCCCAGGGCAAAGTCCTCTGGACACCTGCCAGGCTCCAGCAGCTTGTATGGCCGCTTAGGACACCGTTGGGGGCCAGGCAACCCCTGGGATCATCAGGCCGTTTCTTCCCCTTGCACGAGCCGATAGGGACGGGGAGTCCAGGCTCTTCTCAGCGCCTGTGGCTGCCCACAGATGGTAGGCCCAGAGCCCGGGCAATGCAGGCCCCTGTGCCCTCCTCCTCCTCACCCAGGATGGGTCTGCCGCATTTTCAGGGCAAGCGAGCAAGGGAGACGTCCTGAGAGGGGAAGGGTACCGGCCTCAGCCAGGAAGCCGTCAGAAAGGACGTTGCCGTCTGTGCCCGCAAAGGCCTGCACGGCTCTCCCCCCAACCCATTTGCGATCGGTCCGCCCTGCTCCCCAAGGCAAACCGCCTTCCCCTCGCCGCTTACCGGGAATTCCCTCCCCGGCAGCCGTCCCGCGACCCCCGCCCACCTGTGGAAGAAGAGCAGGATGGAGAGCAGCGTCTGGTCGATGTTCTGGTTGCAGATCCCGCGGCTGAGCAGGTAGCGGGGGTCGCGCACCACCGGCTCCAGGGAGTCCTGCCGCATGAGGCGCCTCAGCTCGGAGGCGGCACCGAGGCTCTCGCACGCCAGTTGCTCGCGCAGCTGGAGGAGGGGGCTCAAGTTGCTGTTGTAGCCGAGGGGGCCGTTGGCCAGATCCAGGCAGCAGCTGCAACAGTCCAGCCCCACCGGCGAGCGGCGCTCCTTCAGGGGGGAGCTCGACATTCCGGACCCGGCCGGAGGCCGAAGCTCGGGGCGCGGAGAGGTGGCTGGGGCAGCTGGTGACTGGCTCCCTTCGCCGGCGTTCGGGGACAGGCACTTAGCCCCGACGCGGGTCGGCGCTGTGTCGGTCGCGGCCTTGCCTTCTGGCCAGGAGGTGTTGGCAAGGGCTCCGCCTTTGCTCCGCGGCCTCGGCTATTTGCTGGATCGGTCGGGACCCCGCCGCTCCCGCTGCGCTCGGCTTCGCTTTCCTCTCCGGACTGTTCGCCCAGCAGCCCTCCTCTTTGCCTCCCTTCGCCTCCCGGTCCGCCCCTTCCTTCGGCGCCGGCCCGGATTGGGGAACGCTGCCCAGTCACCGCCCCGGGGCGCGGTCAGCCGACACAAGGCCGGTCACGCTCCGCCTGCTCCTGTCAGTCCCGGCCTGGCAGCTCTCAGGTGCGCCTGCTGGCAGGCGGCTGCGAAGCCTTTGTTGGCCAGCCCCGGCTCTGGCCTCTCTCCCCTCAACTGGTCCCCCGTTGCTTTCAGACCTGGGACCCGCCCCGCGCCCGCCAGGTTTAGGAGAGGAGAGCTCGCTGTTGTGAGCTAGGAAGAGCGGATGGATGCCCACAAGCAGGCAGGGAGCCGTTGGGGAGGCTCATCTGTCCTTCTGGCATTCAGGGTCACGAGGGGGGGGGGAGGGAGGGAGGCACCGCAGCCCACGTGCTTGGATATGCTTCAGAATACCCACCCACCCTCCAATGCAAAATTAGACACCGCCTCCAGAGATCCGGCCAGCTCACTCGGGAGAGAAGGGCGATGTCATCTTCACGGGAGATGCCCACGGCCTCTTCTAAAGTGAAGGCTGTGACACCTCGGGGCGTACAAGCCCCTGCAACGGGTTCTGCTTTGGGGCCAGCATTTTGCACTTGGCTTCCGTGGGATATTAGGATTCCTAACCCTGCTTTCTCTGCAGGGAGAAAGGCCGGCGCCCAGCTGCTTCCTCCAGGTCCAGCAGGGGCCCTCAAGCCCGAGTCCCACCCTGGTTCTGTTGCCCAAACAGCAGCTGGCAGGTCAGAGGCGGCCCTGGGGAGTCCCAGAGTGGGGATTCCCCCACCACCAGCTTGTGCCTTTGCCGTGTGCCCCTCCCCCCCGGGTTCCAAAGCCATCGATGACTGCCTGCACTGCAGTAAAACTAGAGGAAAACCGAAGAGGAATATTTGTGAGCAATGGACTCAGAAGTTAATTTTAAGAATGTTAGATAGACGGCATACAAATGATGTTGCAGAAGAGGCACATCGGCTGTACTGGATAAGACCGAGATCGAACTGAATGTGGATTTCAAAATGATGAGCTAACAATGATAAGGAAAACATTAGATATTCAAATGAAACTGATTGACATGTTAATAATTAAAGGGGACATATGAATAACAAACTAGAAGAGTGATTTGGATAACGTTTCCGTACTGGATTTATTAAAAAAATAGGTATGTAGTTATCTCTGCTAACCTTTAATGGACTTTTGCTCTACCGGGAATAATGTATTAGGATTCTGCTTATGATGAAGAGATGAGAATGGGAAGAAAGGATTTGCTGTATTTTAAGAGAAGATGTTATTTAAAAAAATTGTATTTGTTGTAATAAGGGGAAGTTACTTCTTTATGTTTCCTTTTTCCTCTCCTGCCCTGTTTTCTGCACCTCTTTTTTCTTTTTATTCTCTGATAGTTTTTATCTGTTACATTGTAATTTCTAGCGGTACTTCCAGCAATTGCTTTAGCTTTCTCTGCCTTGCTGAGCTTCCTCTCCTGGCCGCCAGGGGGCAGCAGTGCAGAGCGGGCAGGACCAAGCGGGGCGGCGTTTATCTTTCTCAAGTGCAGAAAACAAGCGAGACCTTAAAACCGCTCCGCTAGCCTTCGTTCTGGACGCTTTGCATGCAGAAACAAACCCTCATCTGGGGAGGCGAGCAGGAGGGAACGAGCTCTTCCTCTACCCCAGGTCAAAGGAGGGTTTCCAAGCCAAGACTGCACACAGAGTGGGAGCTGGAGGTCCCCTGTGATATCATCGCTCCAGCCAGATGGCTGCCCGGCCCGTTGCGGTGGAGCATGCAGGAGCCCAGGAGGCGAGCTGATCTCCCTGTCAGAAAACTTCTCCTTCCTTCTAGGTTGTCTCTCTCTCTCTGACGAGCTTTCACCCGTTCCTTCTCCTCCTCCTGCCCTCTGGTGCCCCGCAGAAGAAGTCCATCCTCTTTTGAGAGCCAGCGTGGGGCAGGTTCGGGGAGAAGATGGGCATAGGGAGGCTCTGGTTCAAATCACTGGGTGACTTTGTTTCAGCTCAACTTAACTCATGGGAATGTTGCAGGGGGAAAATGAAGCATAAGCGCTATTTATGCTGTCTTGGGCTTTGGAGAAAAGGAGGGGATCTAAATCGGGGGGGGGGGGGATGAAATTTGGCAATATGCCTGCTTCTGCATCTTAGAGCATGTGTGACTCCGGAGGTGAATTTTAAAGCATCTCTGGCACTGGCACTCTCTTCTTTTTCGGGGGAAGTGTCAGAGATGGTCGCTCTTGGGTGAGACACGGATGCAGGGATCCAGTCCTTTGGACCCTGCTGGATCCCTCAACAGGTCAAGCTACAATTGACTGGGGTACCTTCTGGGGCCCTCTGCAAGGTTGGGGCTGGAGGTATCGTTCCACAACACTGGTGGTGGTGACAGCTGTGGTTATTAGCATAGCTTATATAGTTCTGGCTCTTCTTACGTAGAGACCTTCAGTTAACAGGAGAGGAAGGAATGGCTGAGGCGTTGGCCACCCATGGTGGGGCACCCTGGACTCTCTCAGACTGCTTAACATTGCTTTGCGGCTGCTGGGAGAGAGAGGTGGTCCATTAGCTGAGGGCCGGGTCTCCTGGGATGGGTGAACATGGAGGCAGATAGAGCTGCTGCTGGTGGCTGGAGCCGAAGGAGAGGCCCCAAAGATGAGAGAAGCCCAGTGGCAGGCAAAGCAGGGTGTGGCAGGAACCCAACCTACCAACAGCTGATGGCCATCAATCCACATTTATTTCTTTATCTGTATCCTGCCTTTTTAATTTTTATAAATAATTCAAGGTGGTGAACATATCCAGCACATCTTCCTCTTTCTCTTTTCCCCACAACAACCACCCTGTGAGTGGTAAAGACCCCTTTTGGCTTCTCTCAGTGCCAGGAGTTTTTCCCTTGAATATTGTCGTGGCTGCCATGGGAGTTGAGGCTTGCTTGCCACGTAGGCCTGGGAGCTGAAAAAGGCCTCTAGGAAGGGCCCTGGGCTCGCTGCCCCTGGCTCATCTTGCCCGGGCACTCCTGTGCAGACCAGGTCCCCTTTGGGGGAAGCAAGAGATGGGCAGAAGGGACATTTCAGGAGCACCCTGGCAGGGCAAGAGAAGAGCCAGGGCAGCTCAGAGGAGGCTTCTCTCTGATGCTGGAGGGAGGACTGAGACTTGCTTCAGAGAAGCGGGCTCAGCTGTGAAGGCCATCTTGCTCTGGTGCCAGCTGTCGCCAGACGTGCCAGCCCTTCCTGGTACTGTGGGCTGCTTGTCCGAGGCAAAGGCTCCAAGACAATTGACCATTCTCTAAAGCTGGCATCTGATCAGCAGGAGGAGGAGGAGGCCTGACCCCCCTGCCCTCCAGGCTTGATGTCCAGGGTGTCAAAGAAAGGAGAACACGGAGCCGTGTTGGTAGAAGAGGGTGTAGGAGGGGCTGTTTGCAGCATCGTCTTCAAAGGAGACCCTTTTTCTCCTGCCAGGAAGAGTCCTGGGCAAGCAGTCCTGCTGCTTGGCGTTCTCTCCAGCAGCCCCTCTTTCTGTGTTTGGCCCTCGGTCAGCCAGCAACAAGGTCAGAGCTGCCTTTCCCAGGAACCAACAGGGTGGTTCAGAGCTCTCCTTGCCTCCATTTTCCCAAGGTTTGGGGAGAGAGAATTTACTGTTGCTTGGTCTCTGCTGTGGAAAGGAAATGTTGCCTTCAGGAGCTCAGAGCCACACCAGGCCCCTTCTTGGCATAACTCACACAGCCTGGAGCAACAGTCTCACCAGCCTGCGGGCAGAAATCGACCAAGAAAGCTTCAAAGTTGCAAGGAGGTTGCACCTACACCAGCCAGTTTCAGAAGCGGCAACCCCAAATCCCATCCTCCTGAGGCTGGGAGCGGTTTTCTGCCCATGAGGGGTTAGGCAGCTCAGATTTGGCTCCTGGTCTAGGCACTGCTTGCCACTTTGTCAGTGAGAGTCTTTTCCCAATTGAAAAAAAAACCAACTTGAAATAAAATCCCCACAGCACTTTATTTCTACAGGAAAAGCAGAGTGGTTTAGAAATGCATTGTTTTCAAACTCCCATTTGGTGCCTGCAGGTGACAGGAACCGGAACCGTTTCTACTTTGCAAACCTGCAGGCAGACAAGCTACAGCTTTCTCAGGGAAATAGACAGGAAGTTGCTCTCGGCAGCCAGATGTTCCACTCCTGGGAAAACCACATTCATAAGTGGGAAGATACATGTCCAATCAGCAAACTGGAAAGCAGCGGGGAAGAAAAAAGTGGTGCGGCTCAGGTAGAGGCACCGCAGTGAGGTGGGGAGATGGGGAAGGAAGGGGCCACCAGGCAGAGTTCAGTCTGGCTGCCAGCCCCAGCTCCATTGAACTTCAAGGCCTCAAGGGCAGACTACAAGGCTGCTGCCCTGGGCTGCTCCTGTGGCATCTGTTTCAGCTCGAGTGCAACCAGTGCCCCCATCTTCTTTGGCCTTTTAAGGGGGCCCTTCCTCCCTCCCTCCCTCCTCACTGCCAGATGTTGCTCAACTGTCACACTTCAGGAGTTTCGGCATGTCTTTTCCAGGTATAAGGTTGATTTCTTAGGCAAAATGCAATTTCTTCACCAGGAAGGCGAGGGCTGGAATGGTGAAGATTTCTATGGCTCCTGACTTTAATCTCCGTTTTGGTAGCTTCTTTAAGATCCGCCAATAAGCATCATCCTGCTTGGTGGAGGCTGCCTCAGCCCCAGGACTGGATCTTAAAGGCCAAGCATTTTTTTTTGGTGGGGGGGAGGGGCTTCCACTCCTACTCTTTCTTTGCAGCCCACCAAGTTGCTCCTGCTCTGTAGGGCCATTTGCAGCTGAACCTCAGCATGCCAGGGAAGAGAGGGGCTCGAGGGGCTCCCGGGCAAGAAGGGGCCCTTTGCTGAAGAGAGAGGACTTCTGAGTGAACCCGTAGTGGCCTCCAGGGAGGAACTGGTAGGAAAAGGGCACTTCTAAAATAACTGCTCCACATAGCACATAACGCTGCTTCCATTGGAACGTGGGCAGCTCCGAATCCAGTAAGCAGTGACTGAGCTTCTGAGAGTTGTGCTCTGAGCGGGTGGCCAAACAAACATTTTCCTTCAATAAATTTCGTGACATGGTTCCCCCCTTGGAATATAAGCCCGTGGTTCAGCCATATCTCTCAGGCTTGTGGATTTCTCCCTTAATCTCGAGCAGCCCTGGATTTCTTGGCACTGTGATAGCTCAGCAACTGCACGTTCCCACCGCAATTAGCACAGCCACGTGGGGAGAAGCTGCTCCCGGTGCCTATCCTGAACCCTTCTGGGAGGGTTCTGAGGGGGCAGTCCAGGAGGGGTCGCCCCTTCCCTGAGACATTTTGGAAAAACACTGAAAGCTGAACTGTTTCAGAGGATATTCTAGCCAGGCTCTGCTTTTATTCCTAACCCTGTTAGTTACCTGCCTTAAGTGTTTTCAATTGTTACCTGCCAAGAGTTGTTTGATTGATGTAATCAGAAATAAGCATGCAAGGCTGCTGCCAAGGGGCTCCCCCAGGGCCTGAGAGGGCGAGAACGCGGGTGGCACAGCTCCGGAAGAGGGAAGCTAGGCAGCTCCGCTGGGCAGTGCTCTCCTGTTGCCTGCACAGACCCCTCCCTCTTAGCGGGCTTGGGAGGGTTGATGGGTGAGGCGATGGGGCTGGGTTTGTGGACTTGTCCTGGCTAGAGGTGGAGGTGTGGTCTAGTCCGAGGGCCGGCAAGTGATGGAGCAACCATAGTCAATGGATCAATGACTGCAAATAGGAAAGGGACCCTCGGGGTGCCATCCTTGGACCAGACCGTTCACGGTCTCTTTGAGGGGCCCAGAGGATGGCCTGGAAGGGATGCTGGTCACAGCCGCAGATGATGTCAAGGGAAGGATGTTGAATAACACCTTGGAGGGAAACGGTGCAATTCAGCATGACTGTGACAGGCCTGAAAGCTGGGCCAGTCCAAAATTGAAGATCTGCCAATGGGCTGCCTGAAGTCCCGTTCCTGAAAATTGTTCTGACTCTGGGTGTAGGGCTGGATTGGCAGGTGAGAAGGACATATAGAGCGCAGGCTGAACGTGGGCAAAGCCCAGGTTGCAGCTGCTCAAAAGTCAACGCCATCTTGGGCTGCATTAAGGGCAGCTGTGTCCAGACCAGAGGAGGCAACTGTTCCATTGTGCTCTCTGCCACTTTGCCAACTGGGAAAGGGCAGCGGGAGCTTCAGAGGGTCACTCCCAGGGCCATCAGCAGCCAAAGCCCTATCAGAAACTCTTAGAGCAGCTGACCATGTTTGGCTTGAGCAGACCACAAAACCTGCTTGTGTCAGAGGGAGACTCCGTCTCAGAAGGGATTTCCTCCGGGGAATTGCTGCAAAGCGATGAGAGAATCTTGCAGGGATGCGCTCCCCGTGTGAGGGGTTTTCAAATAGGAGCTGAACCCCCATAAGGGAAAGCTTAGCAGATGCCTGCACTGGGCAGAGGAGTGGACTGGGTGGCCCAAAGCTTCTTTTTTACCCGTCCGTTCCTTAATTCTTCCAAGTCTTTCTGGACCTCAAGGGAGCAGCACACATCTAGAAAAGAAAGATGGCCCCACGATGGTCCTCCTTATGAAATACGGCCACCCCGAATTCTATCATGCTCAGCAGCGGCACATTTCCCATAGCTTTCTTTTGCAAACCTGAGCATCACACAAAGTTTGCCAAATTTCTCGGCATGGCATTTGGGAGAGGAATCGGTCTATGTCTGTTCTGCAGCCCAGAAGCTCAAAAGGAAGCTACCGGCAAGGCAAGTCCTGCTCGGGGCTCAAGGGGCCGCTTGGTGGAACACTTTGTAGAGCACCCAGTAGAAAATGTTGAAGAGCAGGAAAGTGAAGGGGAAGACGGCCCGGGAGACGGTGTCAATGCGTTTGGCCCGCTCCACGTAGCACCTCCGGAGCATTTCTCCTTCCCGCAGGAGGGAGGCTGGCGCGGGCGGGCTGTAGATGGGGCTTTCCATGGCTGCCCCACTCTTCAGGTGCTGCAGGCAATGGCCCAGTCCATAGCCCTGGAAGTAGAAGCGGCTCTCGCGGACCACCTCTTCTTCCTAGGGGGGGTGGGAGAAGAGTAGGAGGGGCTGTCGGCTGTTGGTCAGGCTGAGACGCCAATGCCACACGCTTCAGGACTAGCCTGCTTTCCCTCCCCTCCTCTTGCCTCTTGCGGCTGGGGGAGGAGAGTGGGATGCTTTCTGCAGTTCTTTTCCTGGCCTGGGCTCCAGTCCCCCTGACCTCATGGTTGCCCTGGTGCCGGCTCTTCTTCCCCTCCTCTGGGTCTGCTCCCCCCACCCCCGACTCTGCACTGCAGGGACACATTCAAGGCTGCAAGTCGCCAGCTCCATGTTCCAGGCTGAATTATTTCCTCTGCGAGTGGCTCACCATTCCTAGCACTGTCTGATGTCCTCACAGGCAGCACTTTTCTCACATGTTCCCCCCTTTTATCCTGGTCTTCTGGGTGCACAAACCATCACCTTCCGCTGCATCCTTGCTGCCTGGTGGGGAA
>JANHFL010002628.1:32565-44723 GCA_032468155.1 Oxyrhabdium leporinum | reverse complement strand
GTGCTAAGGGTGGGGCGGCTGATGCATCAAAGCCACAAACTCTCTGGCAGAGCTGCTGGGGAAGGTATTGTGGCTGTTGAGAGGGAGAAGGTAACGGATTCGATCAAGGGGAGGGGCAAGGGAAGAGGATGCCTAATTCTGTCCAAGCCATGATAGCAGATGGAGATAGTCAGAAGCGAAGGGTGGGAGTAGCAGGGTTGCTGGGTAGGACCTGCTTTATCCTCCAGCTGGCTGGGCGTCTCCCTGAGGCCAGGGAATTGGGTCTGGGGAGCTCCGGTTGCTGTTACGGGATGCCAGGTGAGCATGCAACAGGCCACCTGTATCCACAATCTGACTGGGGATAAACTCCCCTGGGGCTTGGGTTTGGCCCGGACCACCATCCCAGGATAGGATGAAGCGGCAATGGTCCTCCATGGGGCCAAATGGTTTTCCCAGACTGCACTCGGCAGATAATGGAGTGAGACCCCCCCTGACCTCACGTGGCCTGACTTTGTTTAAATGGGTCCGTAAAAGCTGGTTCTCTCCCCAAGCCTTGGACTTCAGATGGGGGGTCTTTGGTTTGTCACAATTCGTTTTCTACTTTTGTGTGTGTGTGTTTCCTTTTTGCCCTCTTTGTATCATATTGCTTTATACTGTATGCATGCCTAGAGTTGTGATAAGAGTCAGACAGTGAATGGATGGATGAATGAAGGGCAGCGTCATAGTGGTTTTCGAGGCAATCTGCAAACGGGGGCCCTTTAGCCCTGGGAGAAGCTCTGAGCCTCCTCCCAGCAGGCAGATCTGGTCACCTGTGTTGTAGGATTTGGTGCAATAGCCCAGATCTTTCTCATCCCGCAGAATAAACTGAGGGAGCGTCAAGCCTTCAGCCACCTGCACAGCCTCCTGTTCCTTCTCCCACTCAAAGATCAGGTCATTCATGGTGTAACCAACTGCAAGGCAAGCAGAGACAGGCAGCACAAGGAACCCGGAGAAGGGGCAGAGCAGAGCCACCCACCGCTCCGCACAGAGCCAGCCCTTCTCTTGCCCCCCTCTCCACCTTTCTTTGCTCCTCCAGTGTACAAGGACGATGTCCACCTGGCGTTCCATTGCTCAGCTTGCATGCCGTGCCCAGGTAACGCGGCTCCCAGCACCATCTTTCTGTTGGGCCTTCCAGATCCCTCCTTACGGAACCATCTGGAACTTTTTGGCTACCCCCAGGTAGCTATGGCTTGAACCCAGGTTCTGAATCTGTGCAATGCCCTGAATTATACACTGACCACCCTACAGAATGGTTAGGTCACAACAATCATCCAAGATTACTGTTAATGAAGCTCAGCATATTGTGCAAATTGAACCGCTATACCTAATCATACTGTGTAAACCAGCCTACTACTCCTTGTACCTACAACTAATTCCCATTGCCCATCAAGTGAGCATAAGTACAGGAACTGTGGCTCTTACATACAGCACCAAGGACTCTGTTGATGCTACGGTTAAATAAAAGTACCTACAGCTCTCCAGCTGCATGGTGCATATCTGAATGTCCATAGGGAAGTTCTTGAGATCCATAGGGCAGGAGAGGATAAGAGTCAGCCTACGGGGAAGAGAAAGAACAGAGTCAAACAGGACCATGCTGAGCCATATTTTGTGGGTAGTTAGGCTGAGCAAGATGTTGTTGAAGCCGATACCTAATGCTATACAGCACACCCCCATTTCTGAAAATGCGTAGAAGCTTGTTGTCTGTAGTGACCTCATGGAAGTTGGCTCCCTTCTCATTGGCAAAGAACAGGTCTGGCTTCCAGATAGAGTCCAGCATGGAGGGGTCCAAATCTAGAGAGTCGTCGGGGTATTCCCAATAAGTCAGGCGGGGGTCATTCCAGTGCTGCCGCAGAAAGACATTGACCCGATAATCCTGGAAGAGCCAACAGAAGCGGACATGGGTGGAGCCAAGGTAAGAGAAGGCAGGCCTGTTGGCAGCTGGGACAAGAACTGCAGCAAAGGAGAGGTACCACTGTGGAGGGGGCAGAGAGGGGCCTAGACAGGGGAATTGCAAGGAGCGGAAGTGGACCCAGAGAGGGGCCTAGACAGGGGAATTGCAAGGAGCGGAAGTGGACCCAGTCGCTCTTGCTCCTCAGGCCCTCGCTTGCACCCTCCAACCGCTATCCCAAAACAGTCCTCCGAGGCCGGAGTAATCAGAGACAGTTGGCGCCTGTCAACTGGGCCCCTCCCAAAGCTGCAGCTTCCAGAGGCCATAGGGGCTGCTGTGTTTGGCTGAGTTCAGAAAGGTGGGCAGGCTAAGCCTTACCATGGTCGTTTCTGTGACCGAACCAAAGCTGTTGATGAAGATGTTGCATGTCACATTGACGGGTGGGCCTGTGCGGAAATGAAAAGAGGACTCGTGGCTGATTTATTATAAAGCTACTGAAGTCTGATGTTGGGTCCCAATCAGACAAGAATGTAAGAACCATTTGGCTGGATCACACCAGGGACCATCACGGTCCAGGGGAGAAGCAAATGGCTTTTCCAAGCAGAAGTCGTTCACCACATCTGCAGTTGTAATCTCAGCTCCCCAACCAAGACTGGATATGGAGTCTTCAAAAGCAAGAGCTTCCAGCAGAGCAGTCCTGTCCTCCATGAATTCATCCAGTCTCTTCCAACAGCCATCCGTGAATTTATCCCCTGTATGAAGTCAGTGGCCATCACCCCATTTTGTGGGAATAAATTTCACAGCTCAATGATGTATTGAAGGAACAAATGCTCTCTTTTGCTCTGTCATACATCTGCTCCCAGTCAGCTTTATAAGGTGTGTGTGTGGGTGTGTGTGTGTGTGTCTAATTTTCAGAGATGGAGAAAATCAACTTCTCTCTGTCCAATTTCACAATGTCATCCATGTTTCCTACACCCTGATTACCTTTCCCCTCGGTTGCCTTTTTTTAATGTGATTTTCTTGAGGTGGAGAATCCCTAAAACTGTTAGATGGAAAATCAGGCTAGTGGTCTTCTGAATGCAGAGACTCCTGCCCTTCATAAGTCTGTCACATAAACATCCTAATGTTTACGTCTCCTCAAGATCTCAGGCAAAGGTACGCAGCAGCTCCCTGGGACCTTCCTTTCGGGTGAGTGAACAAGAACAAAACAAATCCTTTTACCTCCAGGCAGTTGACCCACAACCACACCATGAAGCCCAACTACCTTCTCAGCCACACCCAGCATCCTCTCCAGTTGATCCCGGGGGGGGGGGGGAGGGTGCAGTGGCGAGACCCTTCTTCTATTCCTAGGTCATTGTGCTTTCAGAGCACTTTTCTTGGCCCTGAAGGAAAACACGAAGATGGCCCAAAGCTCTTTGAAAGGGTGCTTGGGGGGTGGGGGTGGGGCATCTAGGACTGCTTCCCTGGAAGGTGCTTTCCGCAGCAACCTGGCCTCTCAGGGTGAAGCAAGGCAGCCAGGAAGCTTTGCCCTCGTCCGAAGCGCCTCTGGCTCTGCCAGCTCTTGGGACAGCATGTGCAGAAGCTTCTCTGGGTGCTACAAGACCTTCGCAGGCTGAAGAGGGGGTGAAAAAGATCTCTCTGTCTCAGGGCAGAGTCTCGTTTCGTTCCTGCCCAGAGGAATCCGGCTTGTCTTATAGCAGCTCATACATTACCTTTGAAGTTGGGCCTAATGCGAGCATCATAGCCAGACGTCCGGCCCATCAGCTTGTCTAGGAAATCGGAGGGAGACATTGGCTGGGGGAGGCTCTGCAGGGTCGATTTGACTTCTTTCCCTGCCACGAATCTGGGGGTGGTGTAGGAGGAGAATAGAGCAGGTGTCAGTCTGACAGTCATTCCACATGCAAACACCTTCTTCATGGGACACACACCAAGCAGAAGGCCACGTGTGCCCTGGTTAATGTATTTTAGAGGGTCATGCAAATCTAGAACTTAAAGTTTCTCCCAGCTGGGGTTGCCTTCTCCTTCTGCAGCACAAGGAGGGATTTTGGTTTTCAGTAGGGATCACTTGCTAGGAACGACCCCAGACAGATCCAGATGGGGAGCGGGTACAGATACAACATTCCCCCCTCCCAGAGCTGAGGTTTTGGGGGTCATAAAGACTGCCACAGGCACTATATTTGATTGTGGAATCATTTGGCCTGAACAGACCAAACAAAAAGCAGGTGAGGAGGACCTTGGACCATGGGGTGATGCCTTGTGGGCTGCCCACCACAGGGCCCAGCATCTGTGTGGCATGGAAACACTTGTTTCGGCCTTCATGGAGAAACAGCTACAAGATTCCCTCTCAAGAAATTTGCCCAGAATTCAGAGGGCAGAGCTTGGCTAGTCAAAATGCTTCAACCAAACTGCCACTCAACAGACTGCTGAAACCAATCAAGACTGCCAATGAAATTGCATCAGCTTTCTTCTGTTGCCCCAAGAGCTGCAGTCCTGACACTCTTCTGCCATTCCACAAGGCCCTTGAAAAGCTCGCCTTGGTGGAGCTCTTCACAGCCTGAAGAGCCCCTTTTCCTATAGGGTTGCAGGGATGTCTTCCTCCATCCCGTTGCCCAGGCAAAGGAGCACCTCAAGGCTCCCCCAGGTCCATTTTACACCCAGATCTATCCTCAGCCTCTGAGATGAAGGAAGTGCACATGGCCATTTTTCTCCCCTCCCCCCCAAACCCCGCCCACCTGCCCACACCGGTCCATAAATTCTTATTTGGTTTTTTTCTAGCAGTTTCAGGAGGCCTAAGACATTTCTTCTAAGACTAACCTTCTCCCACTTTGCAATCCTGGCCAATTTGCTTTAACCTCTGAAAAGAAAATGTTGCCTGTTAAAATACGAAGAAGACCAGAGAAACAATCGGAAAGTTTTCTAATCACAAGAGCAGCCCTGGAAAGAGGAGCAAAGGTTGTCTGGAAATTCTGAGGGGAACAAAAGTCCTAGATCTTCCCAGAGCTAAGCAAACCCAGTTGGGTCAGAGTCCAGGTGGCCCTAAGAATACTTCCCTACAGAAGGTGGGTACCCCTGGAGCTTGAGTGGGTTAGAAAAGGATGGCAGCTATTCACTCTTTGGGGGCCAAACTGTGGCATCAATTCCTTCTGGAAAGAAAGACTCACGTGAACTGCGCACAATCTGTTTTATTACCTGATACTTTCTGAAGAAAGGCAAGAAAGCGACTTATGAGCAAAGGCCACCAACATTCACGGCCAGCCGCGAAGCTGGGCGGGGAAGGCGAAGGTGCCCCGGAAAAAAACGGAGAGGAAGAGCCGCTTCCTAGGTGGCGCAGGCCACCCTTTCGGAGCGGCTCCTTCGCCTCGGGAAACTCTGCTGCGGGGCAGCCCCAGAGTGAGTCGGACCCCGTCGCGCGCGGGCTTTCCCTGCGGGTACATCGGAGCTTCTCGGTTGCTCGGGGGAAGAAAGCCCAGGGCTTGGGCGAGGAGGAGACCTAACCGGTCCCAGCCTCAGGAAGGAAGAGCCCGCGCCGCACGTGCAGCATCCCAGCCGGCTCTCCAAGAAGCCAGGCCCCCGGCCGAGACGGACCCCCCATCTCCACTCACCCGAGGAGAGCGCCCTGCAGGAGCAGGAGTGGTACTCTCGTCCCGTGGGCCCGGGGCATCATCATGAGGCCAAAGGGATGGAGGCCGAAGCGGATGGACTGCGAGATTCGCGGGGCTCTCCAGTCCGGAGAGACGTGCGGGCATGTCCCACTGCTATTCTTCCGGGCAGGGTTGGATGGCGGCGGCGGCGGCGGCGGCAGCAGCAGCAACAGTGCCGAACCGAGGCGTCCGGACTTCGGCTAAGCCCGCCTTGCCAGAGCCCGAGACGCTTGGCTCACTTCTCCCCGCCTCCAGCGGGAAGGGCGCTGCCCACCCACGCGAAGGACAGCCCCGACGGTCGACGCTTGGCTGCAGTTCTGGCAGCCTCCTTCCGGGAGCCAACTTCTGGCTTCTTTGCGGGCACTCAGCCTCGACGGCGCCTACGGCAAGCGAAGGAGCGGGGGCATGTCTAGAGCGCCCCTTCTTGCCCTGCCCGAAGGGGATTAAGGGCAAGGCTTCCTGAAGCCACGCGCAGGTTGGGCGCCCGCCTCTTTTCCGTCCTCCGGTGCGAGCGGGCGGAAGACAAGGAAGGCGCATTTGCCGATGGCTGGCGGGACACAAGCGTCCCCCGCGGAGCGGATGGAAGAACTTCTCGACTAGACCGGGCTGGAAGGCTTTTCCTCCCTTTCCAGAAGCTTTCCACACGTTTCTTTTGACCTGGTGGTGGACGGACCGTCTGAGCGGTGACTGGGCTTCCTTTTCACTGCCAAAAATGAGTCCAGAACTTCCTTCACTAGATCACTTTCTGATGTAGTGCTGTGTTCACACGTGACTCATTGGTTCCTTCAGATTATATACTGCTCAGGTTAAAGTCAACAATCTGTAATTAAAACAAAGAGAATTAGTAACTTATAGAGCTGGAAGACTCTGCCTTGCCACTCCTGGGGAATAAAATTTTCAGACCTTTCTGCTTCCAGACTTTCAAAATATAATAGCGTGGCATATTCCAGATATCTGAAGGAGCTGATTTCCAGCCTCTTTAGTTTTGGGATGGCTTGGCCATTTGCATGGGTGAGCCAGTGCTTTGGCGGATTAAAATTATTGTGCCAAGAACATTGCCTAATTCTGCATGCTATAAAGATACTGTGATGCAGCTAATGTGTGAAGGTGTAACAGCCTTTAAAACTGTGGAGTGGGAAGCGAGCCAGACCCAACCTTGGAGAGGATCCCCTTAGGAAGATAAGTGCAAGGCAACTTTCTGAAGGAACTTGAGGGAGTCTTGAGTTAACAGCCCCATCCCTGCTTAAGGGTGGGAGATCTCAAGGTCTGCAGAAATGCCTTTAGTGAAAGCAAAGGAAGGACAAACTTCCCCATCCTGCTCAGTGGGCAGAAAGTGACTAGGCCATTGGGAATGGTGAGAGCTGGAATGGTAAAAAACACAACTATCTACTTGGAATTCAAAATCCCACCCCCAAGCCTCTGGCCACCCCTCCTAAGCTTTCAGTTCTCCAGGGAGGGAAGAAGTAATAAGAGAAAATCATTCCCAAACCACAAGGGACTCTGAAGAGAGACAGGAGCATTTACAGCAGTTCTGGTGAATTCCAAAAAAGATTGCAGTGCTGTTTGTTCCCACTGCAAGGCTAAAATTAGCAGATGACAGCAGGACAATCATTTGTCACTTGGGAGGTGGACCAGCAACTCCAGCTCAAGGTGACAATGCCAGTGGGCCACATGCAGCTCTGGCCCCTCTCTGCCCTTCCAGCCTTGCAGTTTAGTAGAAGAAATACTTAAAACCGGGCAAAGAGAAACAGACGAGTGTCCACTGGCACCTGCTGTGCCCTGCCCTTGCTCCTTGGCTTACTCTGCCCCGCCCAGCCAGTCTGGGGAAGAGCATCAGCAGCCGCTTCTCTTGGGCTGCACCTCATGGTTGAAAAATGGGCCACAGAAGGCATGAAAACGCCCCTCTGCTCCACCCACACTGGCTTCCAGCCACAGGGAGGTATGGGGCGCACCTACCAGCCCTGCATGCTCTCACACCCTTTCAGGGCTCTATGGGGACTCCAACATCCTTTAGCAAGTGGTTCTCCTGGAAGTGAGCTGCTGGTGAAAGTGCCACTTGCTTTGGGCTTCAAGCATCTTTATTTCACTGAAAAGGAAGTTATCACACGGAAGAAAATTGGATTAAAATGCTCAGAAATTGGATTTCTAAGAAAGGCTTCATTATGGTTTATGGCTATCATGAAATCACTATGATTAGTCTTGAGCGGATCAAATAACTCTTAAGCAGCCATTTTGTATGAATATGTTCACCTCTCATGTGATTTGAATTCTTGGGTCCCTCGGGTTTCTCTGCCCAAAGAGGTTGTTCTAGGAAAGGTGAGGGGGTGCCCTGGTGCTTAATTATTGCCCCTCCAATAGCCCTAGAAGGAGGAAGAGTGTGGAGCCTTAGCATGGAGGAGACGGAGATGCTCTGTCCATGTGTGAAGACTTCCACCATTTCCTTCCTGCTGGCCAATACAGTGGGGGGGGGGAGCTCTTTTATTCCGAGGGATGGGGCACAATCCCATAGCAGAAGAGGCCACCATGGGTGCCACCTGAGAAGGACGAGGGCTGTCCAGTTTACCACAGGGCAGCCAAAGACACCAAAGGCCCTGAGTAACCAGCTCAGGCTGGCCCTGCTCCTTGCTCAGTGCTACCCCCAGACTGCATGCCCGTACCCATTAACAGAGTCTGGGCCAGCGCCATGAGCCACCCTGGCTGGGAGAATGGGCTGTTTGAACCGGGAAGGCAGCTGCAAAGGGTGCAACTCCAAAGCTGTTGCTTCCTCCTGGTGGGCAATCCTTCCACCGCAGAAACCTCTCTCTGCACGCCCTTTTCCAGTCAAAAGGGCAGCTGGAGTTTGGTCACCAGTGGGCCCTCCCCAGAAGAGGCGGAGTGGGATCGTGTTTCTTCTCAGAGCAAGCCCCCTTTGAGAGTCTGCTGGATTGCAAAGGTAAGGCCGGACACTGTCCCAAGACTCTTTGACCACTGCCAGCAGCTCCTTGCCTCTTTTCCCAGCTTGCTAGCACCAGATTGGTCCTGGGTTTGCAAGCACCACCCAGGCTCTGCTGATGAGGAGGCACTTGGAGCGTGAAAAATCTGTTCTTTCTCACCCTGAGGAAGGTCATTTTTGGTGGGAATCACACACCTGGCCTTGCGTTTCTGCAAGGTTACCTGAAGAACAGCACCTCTTGCCCCACCTGCTGCTTGGAGCTCAACACCGTCCAAATGGTGCTCTGGCCATGTGAGGAGAGGTCTTAAAAGTCATCCAGGTCATGGTTGCCACAAAGGTGCTTTTTCAAGAGGCAGCTGGACTTTCTTCATTTTTCCTTGAAGATGTTCCTCTTCTCTTCTCAGAATTGAAGAAGCTTCTTGGATGAGAAGTGAAATGTCTTCAAGGAAAAATGAAGAAAGTCCAGTTGCCTCTTGAAAAAGCACCTTTAGGCCTTAAAATCCCAGCTTGGAGAGGCAATCTTGGCTCACATCCAGACTCTTGCTCTGCCCTCCGTTCTGAGCTAAAAATACTCAGGTGGCTTCAGGGGGAATTGCCTGCAGGCTCCAATGAGCCAGAAACAGTCAAATGGGGCCTGAGCCAAGTGGGAAGCAGCTGCACTCAAAGACACGAAGTTGCAGATGCTTCTGCCCGTGTGGAACTTTGCTGCAACTTCTCTGAATCTTCCATTCCACCCCATTCTTCCATTCTTCTCTGAATCTTCCATTCTTCTCTGAATCTTCCATTCCGCCCCATTCTTCCATTCTTCTCTGAATCTTCCGTTCTTCTCTGAGTCTTCTATTCGCCCCATAGCCTCTCCTTGCTGCCCTATAGAGATGGAATGGACCTATGGCGTTTTCACTGAAGTGAGGAAATTAAGCCGGTTGAGAAGGGGGCCCTGGTGTCTGTCTTTCTGCATGACCAGGAGTCTGGAGGCTCTCCTAAGGGCCTCAGCTGCTTCCTGCCTTCTTGTCCCAAAGGTGCTTTTTTCAAGAGGCCATTGGACTTTCTGGGGTTTTTTTGAAGATATTTTGCTTCTCATTCAATAAGTGGGGAATGGAAGAGCTGAAGAAGCTTCTTGGATGAGAAGTGAAATGTCTTAAAAGAAAAACAGAAAGTCCAGTTGCCTCTTGAAAAAAGCACCTTTGGGACAACCAGGACCTGGAGGATGGAGAATCCCCATCCATAGACATTCCTGCCTTCCTCTAGCAGTGATTCGCCCCAATCGAGTGCAGCCCTGCTCTGTACAGGGGGCAGGTAAGCTCATTAGTGCTCATCTCCAGTCCAGGCAGATGTGACCCAACTTGGCCTTCTTGCATCTTCTGCCTTGGGATCTTCTCACTTGGACAAGAGTCCAAATAATGCAGGGTAACAGCAAATCCACAAGAGAAGAAGCTTGGGAACTGGAGGAGGCAGCAAGCCCAGTGGGAGAAGCCAAAGGGGTGCTTGGAAAGGCCAATCTCCCTGGGTCACAGCCTCTGGTCAAGAGGGAGTTGTCCAGAGGAGAAAGAGAGGTTTTTGACTGCAAAGAGCAACTTTCTCCCATTCTGCTGACTGCCAGAGGATTCTGCTGCATCTTCACTTTTCCAGGCTGAACTTTCCAAGCTTCAGAGCCCCAAAGGAGAGCGGCTGGCTGATTGCTAGAGGAATCTTCCTGATTTGCCACCTTTGGGATTCAAGGAACTCTGCGTCCACCTGCGTTCTGGCTGAATCCTCTTGTTGGCTACTGACCAGCTGAGGGTCCCTCCAGGACTTGCTTCTGCTCGAGGTCGCCACTGCCTTGATTGCAGAGGCACCAACCTATCGGGGCCAGGGAGATCCCCTCCTGGGTTGAGTTTATGCTTGCTCTTTGAACGAGGACTGGACAAGTTCCCTTCAGATCTCAGGACGGAGGGCTGGGGCTAGAGAGAGCTCTCCATTCCTCCCTGGTTTGGGGCTGCCAAGGTGGCCTGGCAGCAGAGAGGTTCTTTCAGCCTTCAGATGGGAGACCTTTTCATGCTGGCCCAAGATCTGACTGGAGAATTAGGATCTCCTTGATGCCAGACCGTCTCACGGACAATATGACTCTTCCCTGAAGTGATCTTTCCATGCCAGGGTTTGGGTTTTGAATCCTGTGTTTGCTGAAAGCCACATGGGTACCAGGGCAAGGGAAATGGAACACATGCAGCTCTGCTGCCTGCATACACAATATGCTAATAGTTGTTAACTGAATCACTGCTTCCTTGCCTGGGTTCATACAAGAAACTGAGTTACAAATTAAGTAACCTTATTTTAGTTACAGATGTTGTGTGAATCCAGCCACTGTAACTGGGTCACCAAATTGATTGGTTACAATCAATTATAACTGATTATAAGCAAAGGAGTGGAGGGAGTGGAGGAAGGTCTGCTGTCCAGGGAGCTGTGGAGCCTTCTCATCATGGTTGGATGGATGGATGGATGGATGGATGGATGGATGGATGGATGGATGGATGGATGGATGAAGGGAGGGAGGGAGGGAGGTGGGGAGGGAGCCCGGTCCTTCTGCACCCTCTCTTCTCTCCCTCTATTTTAAGTTTCACGCCAGCAGTGAAGTTGCCTCTCAAGGCTGCTTGGCAGTGGAAGTCCGAAGGCCTCCTAGTTGCCATGGCAATTTGTAAGCCCCAAGGATGGAGGAACCAAGAAGAGATAAGAATTTCCATGGCTGCTCTTGAAATAAGTCCGTCTTTTTCATTTCCCTTTCTCGCTTTATTTCTGCAAAACATATCCAGTGGTGTGCCAGGCTCCTGGAAGATGCAATTGAAAAGGTGTGTGTGTGTGTGTGTGTAATTTTTGTGCCATCTGGAGTCAAGAGGAAAAGGAGGGCATCTTAACAACCCATCCCTCCCCCGGCCCTTTCGCCATTCCACTGTTCACCAAGCTCAGTTTTGCTTATTAAATAGATGGCTGTGACAGATGCCTTCAATTAAGAGACAACCAGGTCCTCCTTCTCCATCCAGACAGCTGTGGAAGAGGAACATGGGGAGTGGAGTCCTGCTCAAGGTGCTAAATGTGCTGCTCCTTCGGGTGCTGGTAGCTGGTGCCTGGTTTTTAGGCAATGAACCTTAGCTGTAGCGGTAGAGACGACCTGGCATCGTCTGCCAAGCAGCCCTCCCCTCCCTCCTCAAACAGTGGTCACTCCGAGGGTGAGCCTGGGTCCAGAGATCAGCAGTGCAAATGAGCCTGGAGCCTCAAGAACACTTGCCAGAAGCAGCCGTCAGGCTGACTGGGCCTTTATGGAGCTCATAGAGGATTTGCAGCAGAGGGGGGGGGGGGAATCAGCCTTGGCGGGAGAGGCTGACCTTTCGCTTGGGGAGGGGTCCTAAAAGACAAGCCAGCTTTGTGCCTGGGGACGTGAGCCTCCCAGCCTCCCAGGGCTCTTGAGCGGAGAAACACTGGCATTCTGGGAAAACCCCAAAGTTGGCGCCCTCGAAGAAGGGCCGACCATTGCTAGAAAGTTCTCTCTTTTTCCAGAAGAGAAACGTCGGGGCAGAGGATGATGGACCCCGGTGGCTCACCTTCCTCGTAAAACCCAAACCGGATCCTTAGAGTGGATCCCTTCGTGCGGGGTTCCAGCCTCGCTCTCTTGCTGGCCTGACTGGGACTCCGGGGGGGGGGGGGGGGG
>JANHFL010002628.1:10842-32465 GCA_032468155.1 Oxyrhabdium leporinum | reverse complement strand
AAGGATGGAAGGCTGAGTCAACCTTGAGCCTAGTGGGATTTGAACCGCTAGATTGAATCAGCAGAAGTGGCCTGCAGCCACACATCCACTGTCCAAAGGAGGGTTAAGAGAGAGGGGAGAGTCCAAGGGGTGGAGCAGATGAAGGGGGGATTGGCTCTTTAAGGGGACTGGCTGCCAACCCAGCAGCCCTTTTCTTTGCTGGTGAACTGGAGAGTTATCAGAGGGAAGGAAGGAGAGAAGGCAACGGGGCACCACGAAGGGTTCTTCTAGCTGAGCAAAGGAGGGAAAAGACCAGAGGTACCTTGACTTGCATCCTGAAACCATGGGTAAGTTGGCAAATCCAAGGAAGCCTCTAATCCTTCTCCATTAGGGAGAACTTAGAATTAAGAAGCGGGGCTATTATCACCATACTGCCATTCAAAAACAGTGCTAGGCTGAAGGGATTTTTATGCCCTTTCTTCTGAACACTTGGGATTTTTAATTTACTTAAAATTTAAAACTGCCATTTTAGTGCCCAAAATGTCCCAAAGAAAAACTGGCAAACTATTTAGGAAGTGTCTCCTGAATCTCCATCCAGGTTCAGCATTCACTCCTGCGTGGTCCTCTGAGTTTGAACCAGATCCCTTTTCAGGAAGCGGGTCTTTGAGATGGTGCCAAAATCTCCTTGGAGGTCTGGGCACACTTCAGGGGAGCCCTGTGCAATTGAGGAAAGCTTGGGGTCAGAGTGAATTGCTCTTGGGACAGCCAAGTTCCAAGCTGAAGCTGCCAAATGGGGGGCAGGCAAGAGGCAGGGAGCAGGGTTCTGGGTGACGGAAGGGAAGCCGGGGAAGATGTTTGTGGGTGGCTAAGCTTTGTGGGTCTTTTCATGAAGAGCTCATAGAAGGAGGTTGCCATGCTCTGCCAGACAGAAATTCTCTCTGGAGGGACACCAGACTAAAACCAGGCATCTTCCTCACCATCCTCCTTCTCCTGCTGGAATGGGCATCCCAATTAACCCCTGTTGGGCCTTTCTTCTCAGTCTGGCTGAATTAGTTGACATCCACATTGCTCCCGCAGGGTCTCTGATTAGGGACTCCTTGGCAAGAGGAGCCGCCACATGATGCCCCCCACTGGAGAGGCAGCTGGCTGGTCAAGCATATCCAGGCCTCTCAGGATACCCAGGAGAAGGAGCTCGCAGCAGCTCCTGGCTTCTGCTTTTCCCGTGTTCAGGGTGCAACTTCTTAGTCCCCCCCCGCCCCCCCAAGCAGTTCCCAAGTTGCACAGGGATGCTTAGCTCCCCTCCCGCCCCTGACAGGCTGCCAGATGTGCAGCAAAGTGTAAAACAAAACAGCCAACATCAATACAATATTAAATCATGAATATATGGCTGTAAAAATAAAATGGACAGATATAGTGACATTTTTCTGATTTGGAACAAGAACAGCTCCTGAGGGATTCCAAGTGAAGGAGAGGGCCCCCTGTGCACAGCGCCCTCCGCCCCGGAAGGCGAGGAGTGATCCTTAAACTTGCCCAGGGAGCTTCCATCTGAGGGCCACACCTGTCTCTGGGGGGCCTGCTAGGGACAGCAGCAGGAGTCACACGGTGCTCCTGGCCGGGGAGTCTTCCATCCAATTGGCCAAAAGAGAGGCAGGCAGGGCGGGAGGGCCCTCTCCTCTCTGCTGCAGAATAGCAGCTCCATTTCACAGAGGGAGGGGGAGGCAAGGCCCTTTCAGCAGCCGCTGCCTGGGTCACTTTGTCTCATCTGAGTGTCCTTGGGGGGGCAGGTGGCCAGATGTGCAGGTTCAGCAAATCCTCCAGTGGCCCTGGGCAGGTGGTTGCTGGGGCAGAGAGACTCAGTTCCATGTGGAGTGGCTCCAGCCACCTGCCTTTCTCTTGCCTGGCCAAAGATCTGCTGGAGGGCTCAAAAATTCCTCTTGCTCCCCTGGCCCCGCAGACCCCTCCAGGCGGAGGCTGCACCTGGAAGTTGGTCCTTCAGGCATTTCCCCATCCTAAGAAGGCCTGTAAAGCTAGGCTGAAGGCGCTTCTGCCATGTGCTCTTTCCTGCCACTGTGTCTCTGGAGCATGAGAGGACAGGAGAGGTCAGTATGCCACTCCACTCCCCAGCTGAAGCCAAGCTCAAGGTGGGCTCAGCCCCAGTTCTCTGCAGGCTGAAGATGCCTCCTTTCTTTCCCACAACAATTAGAGCTCTGGATTGGCATCAACCCAGCCTCATTCCTCCTCCTCCTCCCTGAAACTCTTTGAGGGTGCCTTTTTTGGCCTCTGTCAAAACAGCCTTGGAAAAGCAGCTCCAACCCCCCCCCCCCATCTCTGTCTCTATGGCACCCACGCCTCTTCTTCCTCCTGCTGGTACCAGCCAGAGCTCCTCCGAACTCAATATAGCCCTATGGGGGGGAGGGGCAGTGTTGGGCTCAAGCGTTGGGGAGGCTCATCCTGCTTGTCTTCTTGTGTCCATTGTTTTGCCCTTGACACAAGACCGGGGATTGTGTTCACACAAGGGCCTCTTTCTGTCATCTTCTCCACCAACATCCCCCGCCTCAAGCCATTATGTAAGCTTAGTGGGCTACCCTTGAGGCTGGTGGTAGGCAAGAGATGGGCCAAGAGAGAAAGCCTGGGGGCAGAGAGGGGCCTTTGGGCTCCCTCTGGGTCATCAACCTATCCAAAGTCTGGCAGAGAGCACAGAGATGCTTGGACCACAAGCTCTCCCAGTTTGGGTCCAAACTAAAAGCAGGAAATGTATTTCATTGTATTATGTATGTATTTAAAACATTTGTACTTTACAATATATATAATGTGAAGAATACAGGAATGAGCGTCTGTAGCCTAGCATTCTCCCCCCAGAGTGGCCAAGCAGAAGCCCCCTCCCCCCCCACAAGCAGGCCAGGTGATCCGGAACATGGTCAAGCCAGTTCAGCTTCTGCTGGGCCCAAAGGGGGCTTCATCCACCCTCCCGTCACAGTTCCCCCTTGTGGGTGCAGGACACCTGTCTTTGCATATGGCTCCCCTTGCTCCTGCCCATGGCTCAGAGCCTCGAGGTGGGTTCCCTAGTCAGTCCCTCTGGGCTGATTCCCCTCAGTGCCTTCGGCCTTGTCTTCAGGCCAGGGTGGGTCCCTCCTTGTCCCCTTGGGACTCTCATGGAGGAAGAGTTGCCTGCAGACAGCTTCCTCCCGTGCGTAAAGGTCATCTCCATTGTAGGGGCTGCAGAGGTGGGACAGGTGGAGGCCCCATCTGGAACTTTCTCATGGGTGCTCAGGCTTCCAACACCCCCTTCCCAAAAGACAGCAGGAGCAGGTTCAGCCGGACGCCCCGAACAAAGTAATGTAGGTCTCCGGCCGGAGGCTCCTTCTTCACTGGGGCCCTGCTCTCATGGTGTTTGTGGGACAGGCGGGAAGAGGCGAAAGGATGGGGGAACGTGGGTTCTCAGGTAGCAGGATGATGATCATGACCCTTTTTGGCTGCATGGCACCTTAGATGCTGGTCCCAAGTGGGGTACCTGCTGGCTTGAGGCCTCAGGCACTTGTTCCACACCCCACTTGAGGAGAACGGAGGAAGGCTGATCCCAAGAAGGGCAAAGAAAAGAGGGCCCCATTGTTCTCTGCTGATCCCCCTTCCCTCCCGAGCCTGGGCAGAGAGAAGAGTGTGGAGAACAAATCCCCCTTGTCCTCCTCTGTGCCACCCAGAGATCAGCACAGCTTGCAAGGCTGACCCTTGGCCCCAGCAGCTTCTGATGGGCTCATTCTTCAGGGCTGAGAAAAACACCCGGGGACAAAGAGGGAGTGGAGGAGGAGGAGGAGGAAGAATGGGGAAAGTGCCTGGAGGGGGTGGGCAGATGCTGAGAAATGGTCAAGCGAGGGAGGACTCTTCTTGATCTCATGGGGGAGACCCAGCCTTCACAGAATTGCCACTGGGGGCTAATTGGGGTGGGCTGGGCTTCTGCATTGTGTGGAGGATTCTCAGGTTTACTGTTGTATTTTTTGTAATATAGATAATATTAGTGAAGTGCCTGAGCCAAAACCCCAGAGCCAAACACATCCGCCACCTTCTGGTCCTCAGAATCCCAATCTGGATCCAGCTGCACAGGCGAGGTCTCCAGGTAGCTGCCCTTCTCTCAATCTGCCCTTCTGAACCTCACCCCCTCCAATCCAAAGCAACATGCTTCTCCTTGGCTCTTTGGCCCAGATCCGGGTCCCCGAAGTCCACAAACAGCAGCCTGGCGAGGAACTCTCTCTTGCTTCTCTAGTCCAGGTTTTCTTCTTCCAGATGGAGCTTGGAGTTCTGAGTGAGCTCTCAGCAGACAGACGAGAATGGCTCTTCAGGAGTGGAGGCTAGTTTCTGGCCCAGGGCAGAGGGAAAAACTCCGCCTTGGCCTTCGCCTGTGTCCATCACCAATGATCAATCATTTCTCCTCCCTGCCAGTGAAAATGCCAGAGGGAGGGCAGAGCGTGATCCGATTCAGAGGAAATGCAGAGTCCCGTGTCCTCAGGTAGATCCCAGGAGCCCTTCCAAGGTGGGGGCCAATCAGTCGAGCGCCCCAAGAGTCAAGCCACATCTTGGTTTCAGCTTGAAAGGTGGCCATGTCTGTGTGACATCTTGCTAGAAAGACCAAGAAGGCACCATCTGAGCAATGGACCCACAGGACTGCCTGGAGCCATTAGAAGAGGCAGCCGTCAAACAGATGGAAAGTTAAAATGAAGCAGACATGTCAAGGTTTCCAGATTCTGACCAGTGCAAAATTCAACTTCTTTGCCAGACAGGGAAAAAGTCAGTACTTGATTTAAATCTTGCTAAATGTCTGGCAACCTGCTAACTGTTCTTCACAGCCACAGGTGTGGCCCTCTCTCCCCCAAGAACAATAAACAATGGTGACATTGTTCCCAGAGCAAATTCTGCTTGAAGGACTCCTTCTTTTTCAGCAAGTGTCACTTTTAAGACCAGCAGGGGAAGGAAGAAAACTAAAGCACATACATGAAACCAGAAGAAATATTAAAGTGCAGAAAGACCCTGAATAATCAGCAGCCCCGTGCTCCCAAACGCATGTCCCAAAAGAGGAGGGGACCCCCTGCCAAAATGGTGCCAGGAGAGGTGCCCCCCCCCAGGCCCCCGGTCCTAAACTCTGTGGCTCTTTTCCAAGGGAGGTTGCCTGCCTCTTTCTTGACCTCCCACCTGCAGGAAAAGATGGTGAGGCCAGTTACTGGCCTGGAAGCAAATATGTGAAGGGGATAATGTGGCTTTTAGTGGATGTGGCTCTGGCTAAGTTTTTGAAGTTGGTATCCCTTGATTGATGTCACAGCTGACTTTTCTGAAAAAGTGCTATTGGCCTCTTTGAATGCCCCTTGGGAAAAAAGCAGGATGCAAAACTAAAAATGGTCCTTTGGGCACTTTTTGTAAAATTGGGCAGCTTCTCTGGAAGCACGTTCTGCTCTGTCTGCCCCACCCCCGCTCCCCAACCCCAGTGCTTGCTGTTCAGATTGATCCAGGATCAGTTGCCTCAGAGATTTGGATCCAGTCTCAGCTTCTTGACTTGATGCAGCCTTTAAAAGTTCTCTTCTTTGCACAGGGCAGAACATTTTGACAGCTACTGCTGCTGCAGCCACCGGAACTAACGGGCAACTTCTCTCTCCCACCTTTCTCTGCCCAGGTTTATTAGAGTGCTGTGCCAGGTGCCTGGTGGGAGCCCCCTTTGCCTCCCTGGTAGCCACAGGCCTGTGTTTCTTGGGAGTAGCCCTGTTTTGTGGCTGTGGCCACGAAGCGCTCACTGGCACTGAGCACCTGATCGAGACCTACTTTTCCAAAAACTACCAGGACTATGAGTACCTGGTGGATGTGTAAGTATTCCTCTCTAGGGCGGCGTCCTCTGGGCAGGGCAGGGCAATTGTGGCCAACCAGAGGAGGGAGCGGGCTTTGCTCACATATCCTGGACTGGTAAGGGTGGAGTGGGCATCAAAGCCACTGCTGGAGGTCTCTATGGCAGCTAGGGCCCACCTGGCAAGGCAGAGCTCTATAGGGCAGCAGCCAGCTTTGCCTTGTGGGGTGAGGCAGGCAGAATCCAAAGTCAAGCTCTGCCAGGGTCTCCTGTCTGCAAAACAAGGGACTCCCCTGTTGCAGGGTATGCCTTTGAGCAAAACATGGCTCCAAGCTCCCGGGGGGGGGGCGGCTCTGGACAGGGCCCCCGTTCTTCTCCCCCCTCCTGAACTTGGTCTTCCTTCGTAGAATCCACGATTTCCAATATGCCATTTATGGAATCGCCGGTTTCTTCTTCCTCTACGGAGCCCTCCTCCTGGCCGAAGGCTTTTACACCACTGGCGCTGTGAGGCAGATCTTTGGCGACTACAAGACCACCATCTGTGGCAAGGGCCTCAGCGCTACGGTAACAGGGGGCCACAAGGGGAGGGGTTCCAGAGGACACCGTCAAGCTCACTCTTGGGAGCTGGTGTGTCACTGTTTGGGCAAATGGCTAGGACATCCTGACAAGGTGATCTATCTGCAGTTTGCATCTTCTGGGGCAGGTTGGCTGGTCTGGGCATGGGCATGGGCAGACAGGCATGAGACTGCAGCCCTGGTCAGCCTGGTGGCTGGTCCTGAGAAGGCTCCAGGCACAGGCAGAGCAGCTGCACTGGAACAGACAGTGGCATCTTACAGAGAAAACCGCACAGGATGGCAGTTCCCCACCCCACCTCTCCTTGCAGCCAGGTGAACGCTGCCCCTCCTAACACCTCCCCAACTGTCCCACTGACTTTGGCCTTTGCCCGCACTAACTGGTTCACTCAACTTATGGGCATCTCCTGCAGGGCCCCTTCCCTCCCCCCCCCCTCATGCTCCCCTTTTTGCAAGGAAAACCCAGAGGATTGAACCTCAGCTGCCTGGCGATACGACCCTGTCCCTTTGCAACCCAAGGCTGACTGTTGGGCATGGGTCCCTCGCCATGAAGCACTCCAGCTGGCGTGTCCAGTCATGCCAGATGTGTCACAGAAAATGGGAGGGCAGAGATACCAAGCGTTGATTGAGCGATAGGGAAGCCCTCAAATGGGTATTTCAAAGCGATGTTTGACCTACCAGCTGAAGTGCCTGTGGTGCTGGGCAACTCTCTTGCTAGAAGCCCTGGCCTTCCTTCCTCAAGGGCCCCCAAGTCCCTTTCCAGGGTGAGGGACAAAGAACAGCTGCAGGGACCTAGAGGGACTGGGGCTGGGGGACTGCAATGGAAGAGTAGAGGGGCATTTGCCAAACCAGTGAAGGAGCCAGGGTGGATCTAGCACAGCCACAGGTATTGCCTGGAAATGCTCGATTGCACTGAAAGAGCCCGGCAGCTTCCCCGGCACAGACAAGGACAGAGCAAACCGAGTGCTGTTTTCTTTCAAGATCACTTACTTCTGCACCTCTTGGGCAAATGCTCACCCTCAGGCACACACAGTGCGCCTTCTTGCACTCAGCTAAATGTCACACACGTTTCACAGACCTTCACAGACCCTCTCACCACCCCCGCCTGGAAGCACACATAACGACGCATGGGAAGGCTGGCTCCCTTGGATGTTATAAGCAGGTTCCTGATACACTTGTGCATACTGAGTGTGCCTTTCTTTGAGCATCTGTCCCAGCCAGAAAGTATGGTTGGCACCTGGGGAGGGGGCTCTCTGCACAATCAAGCACGAGCTCAGACATTGGTGGCTGCGATCTCTAGCCAGCCAGTAGCGTGTTCAAACAGTTTGGCCAATTTGGTGGGGGTCGCACTTTGCAAGAGAGAGAACTGTCTTCTTCCTTTCAAGATGGCTGCAGAGATGCACACAGTGACTGAAGGTCCAGTGTGAAGGGTGAAAGTTAATGAACTGCAGCCACTGGAGAGGAAAGGGCAGGTGTCAGGGATGAGGGACTTGCTAGCATTCCTTGTTTTTAAAAGTGCACAACTAAGGGAGAGTCTCTGCACTTGAAATGCATCGCTTTCTAAATTGCATGAGGTTAGCTCATAAATCAGATTATATGACACCCAGTCACAACTCTGCTCCATGTTGTCAACTGCTTTGGCACAGCAGACCCTCAGGCTTTTGGGAGAAGATGACCGAGCATCGTAGCCACCAATTGTGCTGAGAGGACCTGGGTGGGAGGGGAGAGCAAGAGCTGTGAGCAGGGGGGTTGCAATCTCTGGCAGTCCCATTGGGGCTGGAGGGGTCTCTCCTTCCCTTTCTGGCTGAAAGAGGTGGGGAAGTGGTCTCAGACTGCAGATCTCCAGTCTCATGCTCTTCTGGCCAAAGATTCCAAGCTGACCCATGATGACCCCTGCCTGTTCTGCCTGTTTCAGTTTGTGGGTATCACTTACATCTTGGCCGTCCTTTGGCTCCTGGTCCTGGCCTGCTCTGCTGTCCCTGTCTATGTCTACTTCAGCACCTGGACCACCTGCAACTCCATTGCCAACCCCACCAAGACCTCAGCAAGCATTGGCAACCTGTGTGCTGATGCCAGAATGTATGGTAAGTAGCATAAGCAACTTTTTTCCTGAAAACAGGAGATTTCTAAACAAGACGCATCCAACCATCTAGAGGCTGTACAGGCCTGGGTGCTTCTCTGGCTCTGGTGAGCAGATGGCCCCTCATCTGAGTCTGTCCTGGGAACCCAGAAGTCCCTCCCTGCCAGAGGCATACAGGAAGCTTGCTCACGCTGGGCATCCTGCCTGAGGAATGAGGAGAAAGTTGCCTTCGGGAGGCCAGAATGGTTATTTCCACATCCCGTGAAGCCTTGGTTTGCTTAACTACGGGTTGAAGAAAAGGCTGCAACTGGCAAGGTTCATAGAACTCACTAAGCCAAAGTCAAAGCACCAAATGGTTTAGTGGGTTGTTAAGCCTGGACGTGGTTAGGCCTTCTGACTGCCCCAGCTCTTTCCCCTGGCTTCTCAAGACAGACAGAGGAGCTCGTTAGGGAGAGGCGGTCCAGTGGGCTCTTGCCTGGGCTGCAGGCCAGGGGCTTCCCATATCCGTGTAGTCCTCCTGCCTGCTGGAGGTGGGCTGCTCTGTGCTCAGGACCTCTTGTGCTCCACCCAGGTGTGCTGCCCTGGAACGCATCTCCGGGAAGAGTCTGTGGCCAAAGTCTTCTCTCCATCTGCAAGACTGCTGAGGTGAGAGTCTTCAGCTTCACAAAGGAGTGGAGGATGGACTAGATTGTCCCAGAAAACCAAAAAAACCAGGGAGGAGTTTCCTTAAGGGAAAAATGGGTTTTTTATTATCTATTCTCTCTCTCTCTCTCTCTCTCTCATTTAGATTAGACACCGCCTATCTCATTGTCTAAGTGACTCTGGGAGGTGTAGAAGTAAAAAAACAACAACCCAATAAAGTCCACATAAAAATCTGTACAAAAATAAGCCATGTTTAAAAGACCCTCAAGCCTCCCATTGCTCAGGGTTGGGTCTCACTCTTGGACCCCATGCCAGTTGTCAGAGCCAGGTCTTCACGCTCTTTCAGAAAGGCAGCAGAGTGGGGGGGGAAACCTCACCTCTGGGGTCAGAGAAGGAAGAAGAGAAATTTAGCTGCAGCAGCTGACGGTTGAAAGGGAATAGAGGCCAACAGTATCTACAGACTGATGTGATTCTGACAGAAAACTGCAATGCGATGACTCCCGCCATCAGAGAGTTCATCACTGGCCGTTCTCAGGTTGCAAAGATCCACTGGGACCTCCATGTTGTTCATTTGCCCTCCTCAACCCCTTCTTTGATAACTCAATAATCAAAACCAAATTATTACTAACTTGTAATTCAGTAATTGGCAATCTGCTGTTTGTAGATAATCGATTGTGTTCAAGACAATCAGCAGGTTGCTAACCGAGTGGAGTCACCAAACACATCTTAGTAATTCAGGCAGTTGCTGCCTTTTAGTAAAAACCATCATTGTGGACAAAATGGATGTAAGCTACCATCTGGGCATTATTTTGGAGGTGACACTCACTTTTACATGTGGATGAGAAAAGAAGATCCCACCTGCAACTTTGAATATTCAACATGATGGGTAAGATAATCCATCTGCCATCTCTAAGAGTGACCTTGCTAGATCAGTGAAGGCCCCTTTTGTCCAGCAGTTGGTTGACTACCTAGAGAAAGGTGCTGCCTCCTTTGGTCACAAGCCAATGCAAACCCACCTGTGCTTCCATGGATGACCCTGGCCAGATCTTTAACCTCTAGGTTCAGTCCTCCAAGGGGCTGAGACCTCCTTGATCCCCCATCCTCCAGGGATCAGGACTTAGACCTCTCTGTGTTGTTTGCTTGCAGTTCCAGATGACTTTTCATCTCTTTATTGCCGCATTCGTGGGGGCTACCGTTACTCTTGTGGCCCTGGTAAGTCTAGCCAAGGGTCCCCTCGATCTTTTCCTTTTGATTCAAGGATTAGGGTTAGGGAGGAGGCAGGAGTGTTGTAATTGGTTTCAGCCCAAAAATTCAAAACGGCAACATTGAAAGGAGCTTCCAGTTAATTCACAGTCACACTCGGGGCTGTTGCTGTGTCTTCTGCCAGGGAAGGGTGCGGGTGGGGCTGGAGACCTCCAGGCAGGTGCAGAAGCAGCCCGAAGCGCTCAGGGCCATGAGGGGAACTTGGGAAGGGGGGTGTCCTTCACAGGGCCTTTTGATCTCACCTTCTTCTTCCCACTTTCTGCCCTCCAGCTCACATTCATCATTGCTGCCACCTACAACTTTGCAGTCCTCAAACTGATGGGAAGAGGCACAAAGTTTTAAGTGTGAGCGAAAGAGAGAGCCGTTACTTCAGCAGATGCTCTTCCTCCTCTAACTATCAGGCTTTAACCCAACCAGGCAGTCACGCTGCACCTGGCTTCCTCCTCCTCCTTTAATACCACCTGACTGCCCTTCCCGCTTGTGCCAATGAAGCAGGCCGTGTCCCAAGGATGGAGGAGAGTCTCTTCAGCACCGCAGCTACAGTTCTTCATGCTCTCATCTTCCTGTAGCTCTCCGGGCTCCGCCAGGACCACCTGACCGGGGGCTCTCTGCCTCATACTGGGAGAGAGCTGCCTGCTCCAAAGGAAGCACTGGTGGTCTGGTCAGCTGGCTGAGCCGCCCTGAGAAAGAGAAGAGCCAGCTATGCTAGTCCACCAGCTTTCTCCTGTGGTGGCACCAGAGGTGGTGGAGAACAAAAGGTGCCCCTACGCCAGCCTCCCCATCTCCTGGGCAATGGGGCTTAGAGCCAGGATCTTCCCAGGAGGGAAAGAGAGCCCTGAGCCGCTGCCTTGTTGAGGTGACCTTGCCCAGAGCCCCAGCCACCCTCCCAAGAGCCCCGAGGAACCTGGGGAAGGGGCCCTTCTATCCATCCTTTGAGGAGCAGTTAAAGCTAGGCTGATTGGCTCCAGCTTCCTTGGGCCACACCAGCTGGGCAGAGGTCAGCCTTATCTTAGGAGCCCCATAACCAGAAGCTTCCGTGTCTAACGCTAGGAGCTCCTTCGTTAGAGGAGGGGATTGTAACCCTGGGCCGTGTGCTTTCCCTCTTGCCACTAGCTGTGGAACCCAGTCTCCGACCATCACATTGGTGCTCTTCTCTCCCAGTGACTGCTGCTTCTATCATGCGTGCGCTTCATTAGGGATCATTTGCAGAATATAATCTGTATTCCTTTCCTTATAATTACTCTTTCCAATTTCTGGCAAACTGTAAACCATCCCAGTTATATGGAGCCTCCTGTCTTGGTTACTTGGTCCAAATAGAAAGGTAAAAGAAGAGAAATGCACTGAACATTCTGGACACGATTTCCGTAAAACAAAACAAAATTGCTTTGGTCTCTGTGGAAAAGGAGTGTTCCTGAACTTCACACAATTATATCAAGAGGAAAGAAGGGATGGACTGAAAGTGTCATCGAAGCTCTCCCCAAAGAGGGGCTTCTTGTCCACAGAAGCAAAGCCCTAGCCAGGAGCTGCCTGGCCAACCAGGCTCAGCCAGCGCTGGGCTCCAGCCTTGGGGACGTCTGTGTCAGGAAGGGGGGGGGGAGAGATGGCCAGGCAGGGGCCAGTTCCCTGGACGGCTAACAATCAGGGCAGCCTGCTGAGCAGGCTTGGCCCAGGCAGCTGAAACCCACTCTGGATGCACATGTGAACAGAGCCCACCTGGAAAGCAGAAGTGAATACTGGGGGCAAATGAAGTTGTCTATACCCGATATTTCACGTTGATTGAAATGCATATAACTGGGACTAGAGCCCTCCAAATTCCCTCAGTATAAACACTGGGGAACCAGCTAATAAGCTAAGTGTGTTTCTTTCTCCTTTTGAAATTCATTTTTTAACAAAGCATGACAAATTTGTTTTCTGACTTACCTTGCAAGGTGTATTTTGTAATATTCAAGGAATAAAAGTTATGACTGTTCTGAATAGCTCTTCCTGTCTGGCTGCTTTCCCACCTTGCCCCAAAAGCGCCTCCTTGGCTGCCCTTCTCCCTCTCCCTGCCAGGGAGGTTGAGGCAGGGCTCAGGCCTCTCAGCAGGGCTTGGACGCCTGCCCCCCCTTGGCATGGTTTCAGAATGCCATCAAGGCCGTAAAGACTGATGGTGTTTGTAATCCCTCTCAGCTCTGAGAGCAAAGATCAGGTTTTACTGCCTGAATTTCTCTTCCCAGATTGATAAAAACGCACGAGTTTTGTGCTGCAGAAACTGAAGCCAGCCTTGCAAGTTTCAGGAGTCCCAAAACGGTGGGATTGGATTTTGCCGGCTATTAAGCCAATGCTGGAGTGGAAACACTTGGCAATATGCTCAGCATCTGTGATGGAGGGTATGGGGCAATATCTCTCTCTCTCTCTCTCTCTGTCTATCCATCCATCCATCTGCCCACCTATCCAATGGAATCTCCTGCGATAAAACATATGTGGGGCTGGGAGGGTTGTCTCTTCCAAAGCAGCATGGAGGGGCGATTACCCTCTGGCTCTATTGGATGCTGCCTCACTCAATCACTTGGCTCTGCAGGCTTTCTGACAAAAAGAATGGTGTCCCTTGCCTCTCCCATTGTAGCCAGATGGCTGTTCCACACTCCCACCCACTCTTCCAACAATGCTGGGGCTTCTCCCGGGCATGGCACAGAGCGCCTTGTGCCAGCCCTTCCCTCCCTCCAGAGCTGGTGGGTGTTCAGGTTGGCTCAGAACTAGGAATGACCCACAAACAAAGCTTCTTTTGCAATTAACAAATACAGCACGTTAAAAACACATTGTATTTGTGGGGACCTTCTGAAATGGCCTGAAATCTTTGGAGGTTGGTGAGTTCACCCACTTGTGCTGGTAAAGTTGTTTTTAACAGGCATTCTCTGGGAATTATCTATTGGTCCGGTTGTTTAACATCATTGGTTGAGCCACTCTGTAAAGTGGGTCCGAATTTCCCTCCCTCCTTTAGTCAGCTTTCATGTTCCCAAGTCTCCATAAGGAGGAAGGAGACCTGCAACTGCTGACAAATTCTGAGGGACTTGTTGCATGCTTTGAACATATCATCTCCACTGTTTTTTTAATGGGCAAAACACCATGAAAACTGGCGTCATGTGGATATAATCACCTTTTGCTGCCCAAAATACATTTCTCTGTTGCCTTCTTACGCTGCTGACTCATGAGTACTAGACATACAGCAAACCCAGATGATCAGGGAGAAAAGTGGAAGAGCTGCTGTTGAGCCAACAAGGACAAAATGTGAACAATACCAGTTTTCTTTCAGGCTTTTGAAGAGGGTGCCTGGTAAGAAGAACAGTGACCAGGATGCCTTGTGATGTCATGCAGGCAGCCAATTTAGCACCATAGGTTTCAGGAATCAGAACTCACTTTTTCAGATCAAGTGTCTTCATCAACGGGTAGGGTGAGATGCACAGAAGGGCAAGGTGTGAGATGGTTTGGGCGAAGCAGGCTCTTTTGTGATAATGAACTTGCCATTGTAAGATCGTTTTGAAACCCATCTTTATTAGTGCTACTGGCTTGATTTGGCTGCAACAGACTGATATGACACTCTGGAGACAGCTTTGAAAAAAATAATCATGCTTGTTAACACTAGGAGTAAATTTTCCTTTGAAATGAATGAAAAAGTTACTGCATTTGAACTCCACATTAAGTGTATTAATCTTGTCGCAAAAGACACAAAGAACACACTTGGGAGGCATGGCTACACACCACTCTTTTCATGCGCTTGGCAGTTTTCCCTACTTCATTCAGTGACCAGAAAAGCTACCTCTATTACCCCCCCCCCCAATCTTGGAACACCCTAGAATGATGCAGCTGGGCTGGGCCCCCTCTTATCATGGGTCTATGCACAAAATTAATTCAAGGCTTCTGCCCCACCTATAACTGCCCCACTCCTGAAGTCACCTCTGCTGAACCCCAAAGACAATGGGGGAATGGTCAGAATGTGGCTTGCAGGATGCCTGTGATCGTGAACATGAATGAAAAGCCAGACTAGGTGTCACAAGGTGCTCTCATGGGCTCAGTTCTTTGGCCAAAAAGAGCAGCTCGCCTTTTTTCTATACCTCTATTTTTCTAGGTGGTGGGAGGTGCTCATTTCCAGAACAGCCTGAGTGGGAGAGAGCTCTTCCGGCATTTGTTCAGTACAGAAAGTGTACTTCTGAGGGACCCAGCCTCCCTTGCCAAAGAGGCCAGGCATCTGCAACCTTGGAGAGCTAAGAACTTCCCCAAGAATGGTGCAACTGGTGGCGATGCAGAATCAGGCCAGTTTTCTACCCCCCCCCCAAAGCAGAATGGAAGGAATGGCATTGACCTTTGCTCTAATCAGAGATGCAACATGGCCACATACATGGGCCACACTTTGGATTGAGTTTAAGCACACACAGCATATACGCTAGCCACATTAACGGTCCCTGTCCCCAGATTCAGCTCTGAGACACCTGCTTCCTCCAAAGTCAAAGTGAGGTTTACCCTGCACTTCCTGGTGAGGCACCTGCAACAATATCCAGGGGAAGCAACAGGATCAAAGGCAGAAGAGGGGGGAAGAGATAGCCCAGAAGTCTCTTGCTGCTTGGTACTAACAGAGATGGGCTGATTCTGCTCAGCTCCCCCCCCCCCCCTTGGCCAGAAAGTCCCACATGACTGCTTGTGCAACAGCTCCAGCAATTCTTGCTCTCCCTGGCCCTGGTCAAGAGCTGAGGAATATGGGACAGACAAAGGACCCTGGCCCTGTCTCTCTGCAAGTCACAGGGGAGGGGGAGAGGAGAGGGACAGGAAGTGCCTTCCATAAGAGCCCAATCCCATGCTGCATGATCAGGAGGCTGAGGCGCTACTCTAGGGCAGTTCAACCAGTGAAGGGCTCAGTGGGCTAAAGAGAAAAGCCAAGGACCTTCTGTCCCCTTTGGGTTGCTCTCTAGCTCAGAAACCTCCCTTTCCTCCCTCTGTAAACAGCAGCCAGTTCTAGTCTGGCACCTGTTAGCAACACGAAGAGCCTGGCTTGGCATTGCGGTGCAGATCGACCGTGCGGCCCAGGACACAGTGCTCCAGCTGCTCTTCCGAGGCCAGAACCTGCCTCACTGCTTCCTCAAAAGCCACCGCCACATTCGTATCATCCTTGGCACTTGTTTCCAGGTAAGGGTAGTCGCCATGTGCCAGGCACCATGCCCGGGCCTCCTCTGCTGCCACCTGCCTCTCCGCTTTGTCCACCTTGTTGCCCAGCACCACAAAAGGGAAGTGTTCTGGATCCTTGACATTAGCGTAGCAGGCAAACTCCTTCTGCCAGTGGCCCAAGTTCTCGAAGCTCTGGCGGTCATCAACGCTGAAGGTCAAAAGGCAACAATCGGCACCACGGTAGAAGGGTGTCCGCAAGCTCTTGAAGCGCTCCTGTCCTGCCGTGTCCCAAATCTGCAGAGTCACGAGATGTCCGTTCACTTCCAGGTCCTGGTTGAGGAACTCCACCCCGATGGTGTGGAAGGCCTGAGAGTCAAACTTGTGGGTGACATAGCGGTTCATGAGGGAGCTCTTGCCGACACCCCCGTCACCCAGGAGGAGGACTTTCAACAGCAGAGACTTCCCACTCATGGTGGCTCCGGCAGCAGCAAGCTTGGAAATGAGCAGAGCACACGGTTAGCAGGCAGGTGCCAGGCCGGCTCCCTGGCAGGAGGCACGCAGGTCTCCTGGCTCAGAAGCCCACCTTTCCAGGGGGCGGGGGGGGGGGCAGGTCCAACTCCCAGGAGCCAAACCACAGCTGGCTTTAGTCCTTCCCGGGCGCAGCGGGTTGGTTGGCAGCTCTGAGGCGCCGTGGCCTTGGCTGCGCTCTCCCCGGCTCCAACCACCTGGCTGACTGCGGAAGGGCTCCCGCCGGGTCTCGCGATTTGATCTGGAAGCCCGGAAGAGCCACACGCGGGAGGCCTGTTTCTGGACCCGCGCGGTGCCGGCAAAAACCTGCGCCGAGGAGCCGATGTCAGCTCCAAGCCGGGAGGCCGGCGCCCCAGAGCCGCTTCGCCCTGCCCTTTCCGTCTTGCCCGCAAATCCCTTCTGCGGGACTCAACCGCCTCGACGCCACCCCCCGCTTCCGCTAAGCTGTTGCCACGGGCCAGGGAGCGTCCGGGGCTTGCGTCCGGGCCTGGGGGAGAAGGGAGCCCGAGCGTGGGATGGCCAATCCCAGTCGCCGCGCCTTGGCATCCTCTGCTCTCCCCCAGGCATCTCTGCCCGACAGCAGCGGGTAGGCAACGAACCCTGAACCACCGGCGGAAAGCTGCAGGGAGCTGCGGGCTGGAAGACGCTTCCCGTCCGACAGGCGCTTCTCCGCCCCTCACCCGACGTCTTCCTCACCAGTAGGCTGTGGCTCGTTCCGGAACACCTTCCCCGCACCCGGGTTGGGCTCCAACCCGCGACTCCGCAGCTTCCGCCCGCCTAGCCGGCCCGCAACCCAGCGGCAGACTCCGGAACCTGGCATCTCCTGTGCGCATGCGCTCGCGGTTCCCCAGCGTAGACCGCCAAGCAGTTTTCGGCGGTGGCTGCACCTCCAGTGAAAGGGCGGCCGCTCGGTCGCGTCCTTCTCTGCTTCGCGCGAAGGGATCCAGGCAATGTTGCGACGCTCCGCCCCGCCCCGACGGACTTCCAGAAGGACCGGCCGCGACTCTGCCCGACACGCGGAATGGGGGGAATCCGGGGGCGGCGCGAGGCCAGGTGTGAAAGAAGCATGCGCCACGCATCTCTCTCCCCCGTGGCGGCCCGCCTAGCTGTGCTGATCCGTCGCCTCCCCTCAAGGCCCCGGTCGCAGCAGCCACCTGCCTTGAGCGGGACGCGGAGCCAGCGCGGATTGTCGGTCGAGGAGTCGGCCGCAGACAACGAGGTTCCTGAAGGCGAGTGTGCTTCGGCTCTGCCTAGACCAACGGGTTGCGCGAAGACTGAGCCGAGGCAGCTCCTTTCATCCACTGCAGCCCCGCGGCTTCCAGCCGGGCTCAGCTCTGCAAGGAAGGAAGTTCAGGCCGGCGGCTGTGAGTGGCCCGGCACATGAATGAAATGGGTGTATATAGCTTTCCATCTCACAATTGCAATTCAGAGCACACAACAAAGCCTGCGGCTGCTGGATAATTCCCTCCCAGTCGGTCTTCGAGGGGGAAGAGGCGGGGTTGGCTCTGCTCTGGGGCTGCCTCCTGTGGCGTTCAGAAAAACGCTTGGCTGGCAACACAGAAAAAGGCAGCTTGTCCCAGCTGGTGACGTCTCCACTTGTCGAGCTAGCCCGGACCTGTTCTGCATTCAGGGAGCGGCCTCCTACTCCTGACCTTCCACTGGGGAGCAAAGCAGGAAGGAGGCAGGCAGGCCTTGCCGAAGTCTGGCGCACATTTTGTTAGCTGAAGCACACACCTGGAATGCAAACAGCTACTGGCAGGGCAGGGCCCATTGTTGCCACAAACACTTTGGAGCATTCCTGTGGTGAAGCGTGATGGATGGGGTCAGCAGGCTGCTGTAGCCAGGGGTCTCCAAGGCTTCCACGCAGCTGCATTTCACTAACTGCCACAGCAAACCCCGACGGCCTTGTGGAGGAGTTGCCAAGACTGAACTGCAGTGTGGTCTTATGGAACTGGGATCCTACTGAGAATCATTCTGATCTCCCAGCACAAGTGAATCAGTGCAATGGTGCAGGAGGAAATGGGCTGTTTGTACCCAGGATGTGGAAGTGGGGCTTCCTGCTGAAGAGGCAGCCAAAGTGTCTTGAGTTTCTGGGATGCACCAGTGAATTATTAAGGAGCAGGAAATCCAGTAGCTTTTCTCCCGAAGGTTCTACCACAACTCTGGCTCCAGCAGTTACAAGATTGTCCATGTTTAGGTGGAGGTTGAGGCTCCTCTGTGGCTGGTCAGGTTGAAGGCTGCTGGAAGAATGGAGTTGGGGGCCAGCTCTGCCCTCTTCAAGAAGGGAAGGAGGGAAGCAGCTCCATCTCCCCATTGCCTGTCCCAGGCTGGGAGGGGGCCATGGAGGAGTCTAGCTGGCAAGTTTTTCTCTTCCTCAGAACCGCCCACCTGTGCACTAAATCAGGACACACGTCTGAGCAGAACATGGATTTTGGTTTAGGCATGCCCGTCTGTGTCCCCACCCTGTTGAGGGCAAGTCCCAGGGAGCCCTTCAGCTGCTGTGCCGAGCACTGGCTAATGCCTGCCTCCTTCTTGAACCAACTAGCACCAACGCACAATAGGCCTGACCAGAGAGACATTCTTCCACCCCAGGACTTCTGAACAATCTGCAGGGTGACCATAGTTTAAGGAAATGGCCGGGTCTTCTCTGCTTTGCTTATCTCAAGCTGTGCACCCTTCCTGAGAGGCTGCAGGGCTTTCCAGCAGATGCTCTTGTCTTGGTTGAAGCTTTCAGTGCAAGTAACCCTTCCTGTATTTGCCTTTCCTCAAACTGCTCCCATCTGAGGAAGGCACACCCAAAAACATTCTTGCCTAAAGCACTGAGGGGAAGTTGCAGGTTTTGCTCCCTTCCTCTTTCTTCAGGCTTTTGGCATCTCTGCAAATCCTTCCGCTATTATCAAGTGTATCTGCACAGAAACGGGTGGTTAGCTCAGAAGTGGTGCCTCCAAAATTCACTGCTGTGTTGGCACTCAATTATTACTATTTCCTTCTGGTTGTTAGTTTTCTTTCATCGCTGTAAATTGCCATCTAAGAAACAATCAAGGCCTTTTTAGAAGATCACTGCTCTCTTAAGCGGAGTGTTTGTTGATCTTTTCCTCCTGGCTACAAAGATGCTCTCTTGCACTGCTCTGCACACATCTTCTGCCAGCCAGAACATGAAAGGCCACCTCTGGAGGCCCTCAAGGTCACTTTCTCCCTCATGTCAGGCTGCAGGCTACTAGCTCTTTCCATTTCTAAAACCTCTCTTGTCTGCGGCTATCTCTTTAACCTTACATTCCCTATTCAGGATTGGCTTAGACTGTTTTCCCTTTCTCTAAGCCCTGAGCCTGGACCAGTGGCTACTTACAGGGGTTTTCCCAGAGCTGTAGTAGGATTGTCTCGGCCTGATCCCTCAGGTGGACCTTTCCCCCCAAAGATGATGTCTCTGCCACAAAGAGGCAGAGATGCTGGTCCCAGACTCTTCCACCCTACTGCCCCACCAGCAGACAGAACATCCCCTTCAAAAGTACCATTCTTTCTCAACTTGCAGCATAGGCCTGGGCCAAATGGATATAAAAAACCCTCAGCAAGATGCCTTCAAAACTTGGAGGCTCTGGGGAGGAATCACAGGAGACAGTCATGAGGTAATTCATTTTAAAAATTTTAATAGGTTTTTCTTTCCATTTTTCAGAAATCAAAGTAAAGCTGCAAAAACAATCACAAACAATTTTACTAATTAGGATTTAACTGATGAAATCGCTCCAAAGGCAAATGATGAGAATCACGCTGGGCAAGCCCCAGAAATTTCCTGTGAATCATTTTTTCTTCTGTGATGGAAGCAGAGGGCATGGCCAAGCCCAGAAAAGGGGGGGGGAGGCCCAAAGAGATAGCAGCTACAGATGGGCTGCTGCTGCATTTCATGAGATGCGAGTTTATATATAAGTTGTTTTAGAGAAACAACAGAGAAAAAACATCAGAGCTTCATGCCGCTGGTCTATGACGACTTAGCACTCTCTTTTTCTTGTTCAATGGCTGAGGAGAGAAAAAGCACCTTGAGCATTAAGAGAACACATTTTCTGGTTAGCCTAAACCTATCGGCAAGGTCTGCTGGGCAACCAGCTGCACCCTAGTTCTGCCTCCCAACAGGACCCCCATACTGGCCCAGGTTCTGGAAGTGGGGCCCTCAAGCTCTGTTTCTCCAGCTCTTCCCTGGGTAGAGTTCTGCAAGTCCTGGTCTTGCTGCTCAAGGAAGGAACCCAGTGGAGACCCATCCTTGCTTGGAAGGCAGCTCATCCTCCCAGGATTGCAAGCTCTGTGAAATACTCTTTCCATACAGGGACCACCTCAGCCACCCCAATACTTTGCCAAGACTGGAACTACAGGGAAAGAATCCCATCTCAGCAGGAGGACCCGTAACAAGCAGGACAGTCCCCTCAAGGACAGAGGCCTCCCAAGGCCCTGGACTTCTGAGACTGGCTGGCCAATTCCCACGTAGCAAGGTTGGGCAGGGCTCAGCTAGGCTGAGAAAGCACTGCCTGAGGCTTCGGAAGTGGCTGGTCCCGAAAAGTTGGCCTCGACTCTTTCCTCCATCAGAGTTTGGCCGAATGTTGCAGCTAGCTGCTGGAGGGCTCCTCCCCAAATACTTACTCTCCTTGGAAGGAAGCGTGTTCTTCTCTTCCGTATTCGTTTTCTTCAGCTTCTTCTTATCAAACTTCTCGACCTCCGAAAGATCCGGTTTGTCGCACATCTTGGCCAGACAGGAAGCTAAGCCGATGCTTTCAGAACTGCAAAAAGCCACATGGTGCCTCGTGGGGCTTCCCGGAACAAGGGAGCCGCAGCCCCAAGACAGGCCGGATAGTCCGGCAGGCAGGGCGGAGAAGCAGACCCAGGGGACCGGAGGGGGAAGCAAGCCCGGGGTGCGCCGCTGCCCCGTTCGCCCCAAGCCAGGCTCCAGCACGCCCCTCGCGCCTTGGTCCGCCAGCCCCTCTTCCGAGCCACGCTCTCGCGGGAAGCGCCGCTCGGCTTAACGCAGACCACCCGTCAGTCCCTCAAAGCCCGCCACACCCTCCACGCCGCGCCGCGCCCGGCAAGGGAGAAAGCGCCTCTCCGCAGCTGCAGAGCCCTCGGGGAGGGGGGCCGCCCGCCGCCCCACCAGTCACCTGCAAAACCACCTCCGACTTCCGCGCGTTCTGAGCCAGGGTGTCGGGGCGGCCCTTTATATCTGGCGGCCGGACCGCGGGGTACCTCGGGAAGTGTAGTTTCTTCCTCCTGATCGGGGAGGGCGCCGCGCCGTGGCAGCCGACTCGCCCGAGGGGTCCCGAGGCGCGCCCGGTTCGAATTGAGCGATGCCCAGCCGGCCTTGCCGCTTCCTTTGCCTTACGGTCAGCGGCGCCCTGCGTTACCCCCGGGGTGCGCGCTCCGTGCCGCCTTTTCTCCAGGCCTCCTCGGGTTACTAGCAGGGCGCGGCGGGAGAGTACCGCGCCGCTGCCCCCGAGCCTCACGGCTGCCCAGGGCGTCGCCCTCGCCAGAACCCAGCGGCCTCCGTTCCAGAAGCTGCTAAACGAGCTCTCGCAGGATGCTCGTTGCGGATGATGGGAGCTATAATTCAGGGGCCTTTCGCGGT
>JANHFL010002628.1:0-10742 GCA_032468155.1 Oxyrhabdium leporinum | reverse complement strand
AATTCAGGGGCCTTTCGCGGTCGGCGACTCCGAGCGAGCAAGCGCTGGCGGATGGCGGGGGGGATTGCGCAGATGGCGGGGGGGGGGGCTGATTGCGCAGATCTGGCCATATGGCGGAGCGCGGGGCTCAGGACGAGCTTGCCTGAGGCTGTAGGAAGAAGGGAAGGTTGCAACGTTGGGTTAATGTGAAAACGCTGCTTTTCGGATGAGCTTCTCTGTAACGGGCCTTCCTGTCCCTTCGGCCGAGCCAGGGACCTGCATTCATTGAGCCATGTGTTGGATTTCTACGGGTGCCCAACTCCTCCTCCTCCACCACCACATGGGCTCAGAGGCCGGTGCCGGCCTCCCTCAGCCCGCCAGTACGGGAAGGGACGGCAGCCACCTTCACGCCGCCGCCCTGCTAAGCGGGGTGGGCGGCCAGGCGAGGTCCGTTGGCCGCGCCGGAGATGCGGGTTTGCGCACCGCCCAGCGGCGTAACAGAGCTTGCGGGTTTGGCAAGTGGTCGGCTGCCTTTTGGGGGGGTTGAAAAGCAGAGCACGTTCGTGATGGATATTTGAACTTACGTTTACATCTTTAAAGCTAATTTAAATAAAGTAAGATATTGCGGTAAGACAGCGCATATCTATTCTATATGATCTTATTCTTCCTCTCAGGTTGCAAACAATTTGCTAATGATTTGTGGGGAGACGGGTAGTTGTACTCGTTTTCTATGCCAATAAAAGTGCACGCGTGTGTGTGTATATATATATCAAAAAGAGAAGTCTACAAAAGTTTGGAAACTTTATAAAATAAAAGTACAGGTGATGAAATATACATGCCAAAATTGTTCAACATGTCCTGCTTGTGGACTTCCAATCGAGATAGTGGTTACTGGAAAACGTGGGTGTAACTAACAGGCCACTTTATTAACTCATAACAGCTATGCTTCTTAAAGAATCAAAATTAATGTAAGCCACTAAAATTCAGCTGAGCTGAAGAGAGTTTATAAAAATATTATTAACTAAAAACAAAACTTTCTCCAAAGGCTCCAAGACAAGTTGGCTGATATAGTTGATTACATAGTTCCAATAATTAAGCCCAAGATTCATTCACAAATTGACATTAGGGTTACAAATAATGCACCCCAGTATATTTATTGGGGTTTAATTCTGCTGTGATATCTGGCTTGCAACATGCATGTAAGAGCAGAAATCATGATTTCTCTCCCCCACCCCCCCAAGGCCCTGCAGGAAAATGAAAGATGTTTTCTGCTGGCCTACTGTGATCCAGCTGTGAGCAAAGCAGAACTTTCTGGAGCTCCAGTGAAATCAACTTAGACCAGATGTGCTTGCAACCTTCAGATTTCTACAATGTCTCCAAGTGAACCAAATTTCCCAAGTCTGAGTTTGCTCTGCGCTTCTCTCCCCAGCCCAATACCGGTCAATTCCCCTTCCCACGTGTGGGGCAATTCTCCTTTCCTTCTGGTTGTCACTTTCTCCACTTACACCATGTTTGCTAGTTGCTTCCTCCTAGCCCGCTCCCTTCACTATCAGTCCTTAGCTTGTGACCTTGGACAAGAACTGGTAGATGGCAGTTGTGAGTCCCCAGGTGAGGCTTGAGCGGAGAATGAGGAGAGATCCGCCCCTGTACAGTAGCCGGGCTTTCCTTCCCCGGGCCTGCCAGACCTGAGTCATAGTGGCCAAGAGGCCGAGGGTCTCCTGCCTTCCCACTTGGGACTGCACATTGGCAATGAGGATGCCAAGAGGGTAGAGCAGCAGGGACACCAAAGTGCCACTAATACTACCCGACAGAAAGGCTGGGATTCCAACAGGCAAGCTCTGTGTGGAGAAGCTGCTACGGAGGGGCTCCTCCAAGGCAAAATAGAGAGAGGTCCCCAGGCCGTTGCGGATCAGGATGAGCCCGAGGCCTCGGTAAAAGCCCAGGCTGAAGCTCTCCCCGAGAGGGTAGGAATGGAAGGTGGTCAGGATGTGATGTGTGGTGGGGAACCTGTGGACCTTCCTCCCATCCTGGAGCACATTCTGCACCCTCTCGAAGGGACAGAAAACCAAGGCTTCCAAGAAGCCAGAAAACAGCCCAGCTATGGCTCTCTGGGAGCAGGACCCCAGCGGCTGAGTGGAGAGGAAGCCGTAGAAGCTGTGGTAGGTGCCAAACATCAACGTTCCTTGCAGTGTCTTGACCACGAGTGGTGGAAAGACGCCACGATAGATTTGGTAGAAGCCTTCGTGGTACAGCTGGCGCACCGCTTCAGTGATGGAGAAGGCGTGCAGTTGCTGGCGGAAGATGGTCTTGTAAATGGGGAAGGTTGCCAGGGTGGAGAGACTGCCGGAGGCAGCACCCACGAAGTAACTTCTGCAAGCCCTTTGCCTTTGCCTCCTCTTGGTCTCCTCCTCTTCCATCGATGCAGGGCGCCTGACTTCTCTGTGGGGACAGAGGCAGTGCAGGGGTCAGAAGGGGTGAGTTGCTTCAAAGGGCAAGTGGGGGAATGATTTCACCCCCTCTTGATTTTAACTAAAATTTAATCGTTAAATAAAAAGGAATCTGTGCCCTTGTTGGGGCCACAGGCGTTTTGCCAGGGAAGTTTGACTTCTGAGATGTTCTCTAGACACAGACACCTCCTTTTTGCAACCTTTGCTGAGGCAACCTACTGTCCACAAAAGGCTGCTTCTACTTAAGTCTCTTTATGCTCCGATAATTCAATGTTTCTCTTGGAGCCATATTTCTGAAGCTGCTTCAAAGTTGTCTACTAGACCCTTTATGATATAAATCCAATTGGTTTTATATCCCTGCTCACCAACTTCCTGTTCAAGCAGGAGTGATTCTGGCCCTTCGTTAAGCGAAAAAAATATAGTTATGTCTATTTCAGAAGCAGGAATGAGAAGCAAGTGGGCCTTTTTGGTTCAAAAGATAATCAGAAAACCAGAGTTTTAGTATTGGCTCAACGCTGTCATAAAAATGTCAAATTAACAGGACTCCAAGGGAGCAAGTGCATGCTCATAACTTGGCCTGCCGTTCCAAAGTTTCTGATCTTTGCTGTCAGGCTAACATTGCACAGCATGAGATATTTTTCATTAAAGGTTGTCGATTCTGTCCCTGCAGCCTGTGGGGTTTTCTTAACCATGATACTCAAATCTACTCTTACCAATTCTACTGTTTTTGAAATTCCTCATACTAAGTATTAGAGCAGTTCTTGCAATCCCAAAATATATTAAGAATGTTCCATTACGTTTGGAGATGGGTTTGAATTTTGTGGATGCTAGAACTTGGTCCCTTCTCATCCATTTTTGGCTAAAATTAGTTTTCAACATGGTTTAATAAAGCAATTGAGGAAATCCACTCCTTGGAGAACTGCTGCTCCCCAGAAGGGCTTTCAGGCAACATATGGAAGTCAATGTAAGCCCAGCCTGTTGTCCTACCCTTTGAGGGAGTCTTCGAAAGGATTGGCACGAGCACAGGGAAACCCTAAGATGAACTACCTCTTTTTTGCTGTAATAAATTATTCAAATTGAGCTGCTTTCCAAACTCTTCCTGGCAGTTGCTCTGGTCATTTGGGTGGTAGGAGGGCTGAAGCGGAATTCCTGCCCAATGGCCTCTGCATCCTCCGTTGGGATGCGGTGGGGAGTGGGGAGAGATCCTCTGCATTTCCTAGTTTGATCTGGCCCATTTCTCAACTTTACCCTTCCTTAAATGGCTTCTCCCCCAACCCTGGCCCAGGGCTCCCACACCACCAGTCCCATGTTCCCCAGAGCCCCTTAGCCTTGAGTGCCAAGACCACACCTCCAGACCCGAGGCAAATTTTAACCCCCTTCCTTCTGGTTCTGAAATGCCCCAGGGGCCGCTGCGCACCCCCCCCCCCAGCATCAGCCCATAGCACCTTACCTTCTTTCACACGTCTCTCCTACTTTGCAAAGAGATGCAGACCTGCTAGCTGGTACAGCATCCTCCTCCCTCTGCTGACTGCTCCACCCCCAGTACTTCCGGTGGGGCACTGTCAAGCTTAGCTTCGAAGTGTATTCAGGCTACTTTCATTTTGACTGCTTCAGTTTGCTAAGATTGGGGGGGGGGGGAGAGATTGGAACACCTGACATCTAATTGGGACAATGTGGCCCTCAGTAATGGGGGGAGGGAAGATTCTATGTTTTAATTATACTAAATTGCCCAGGAATTACCCAGAGCTGCTTTTGCATTCATTCTGTGCCGAAATGATGTACTCAATAGTTTTGCATAAAGAGATTGGATCATCTCAACAGCGCTTGGTTGGTTGGGCTCCTGTTAGAACCTTGACAGGCACTTTCTTAGTGTCATGGAAGACTCAGGGCTTCTGCATTCACTACTGAGAGGAAAGAAGCATCTCTGGCTTCCCAAGGGGATGCCAGAGAACAGTGGAAAAGGCAATACTCTGAACTGCGACGGGAAAACTCCTGAGCCTGGAGGGCTACCAGAACCTTAGGACTGTAGAGGGCTAGAGGGGTAACTGGGCTTTTTACAGGGGGTAGCAGTTACCGTGTTGCCATTTCCTCACAGTTCTGCCTTGGTCAATTGCACGGACTGATCTCCACAGCTCTAGTCGATGTGTTCTGCCTCAACAGCAATGTTTCCTTTTCAGCTAGAGGAAGGGGAAAGAACAGTTCCTTTGCTGCTGACTGCCACTGAGAGCTGAACTTAGTTCCGGTCATATATGCAAGCTCGGGGGAGCCTCCTGGAAGTAAACTCTTCTGGCCAAACCCCTGGAGCAAAGCAGGCTGCCTGTGGAGCAGCAAGAGGCATCTCCTCTTCAAAGAGCTGGTTCACCCCTTGCTAATAAAATTCGGCCTGATGCAGCAACAGCCCACCCACTTCCAGCAGATATGCTCTGCGATCCATTTGGGGAGAACCTTCTTTCAGGATACTGCAAGACGCAAGGCCCCCTAACTGTAGGTGGACCCAAATTCATTCTCTTCAGCACAAGCAGCACTGAACTGCCTTGGGGCGAAGGCAGGCATCAAATTATAGAGCACCCCTCCCCCCCCAAGCAAGTGCCACACCCCTCAGCCTGGCAAAATCAGCACCCTAAATAGCAGGATGCTAGTCTCCGAAAGGAACACCAGTCTTACTGCCACAGGGGAGCAGAGTACCACACATCCATGGCATGTTAGTTTGGCTTCCTGGCTTATGTGCTTCCCAGGCTGTGTGAAGGCCGGAGGCACCCCCCCCCCCAACTCTCCACACGAGAGACCCGTGTCCAGCCCTGTCCTTGCTTCTCTAGCCATGTCAGCCATTGTCCCCGTGGCTACTTACACCTCCTGGGAGAAGAGAAGCCTGTAAGACGAGAGGAGCAGCAGCAGGAGAGATGCCCTTCCACAAGCAGCCTTCCTCATGCATTAGCAGTCAAGTCAATCAGAATAGAGGTGGAAGGGACCTTGGAAGTCTTCTAGTCCAACCCCCTGCTCAAGCAGTAGATCCTATATACCATATATATGTACTTGGTGTGGCACAGCTGCTGACGTGAAGGGATATGTGGTTAGTTGCCTCATATGTGCCTCACCAAAAGGGTACGAGTTGCCAGCCCCCCTGGCACCCTGAAAAGATATCTCCGTGGATTGAATTTAGAGGTTTTCAGTTAATAATGGTTGCTAATTTGAAAAATAGCTTGCATTGCATCAAAGGAGGCAGCACAACATGTTCGGCTCCAAGTCACAGATACCCATTTAGCCCCAAGGATGACCTATGAGTACGCTCACCCATATCGAGACCTATTCCTCCCCACCCTCCTTTATTGTTTTCCCCAGGGGAAAGTGCTGCGCCCCATAGAATCTTGCCGGAATATGGTGTGTGTGGGAACAGCATCCAGAAAGCTCTTGATTTTTAAGGAAGAGTTTAATTCCTCCTGCTCTGAAGTTCTGAGTAACACAAACATCACAGTGGTATCCTAGGGATTCAGCTGAAGCGAAGCAGAGGCAGCAGGAAGGGCCCAAATAAGAAGCAAAATAAAGATATGTAGGTAGGTAGATAGATAAGATACACGCACACACGCCACAGCAAGAGACATACAATCAAGAGAGCTGCTGCTCAGAACCCAGCTGAAGTGCTGTGGCAGCAGAGGCAGCATGCCCAGGCTGTAAAGACCCCTCTTGCTTTTCTGGGAGCCATGTTTCTCCTCTCCTCAAACGCTCTGAAAACCTTTGGGATGGGGATAATGGTCTGCTGCTTTTGCCTCTCAAAGGGAGGCAGGCCCCATTGCTCTGAAATGATCTCTGCTGCTGATAGGTAGAAAAGTAGGCGCCAAGAGACACACCTGAAAGCAACCGGGCACAGAATGCCCCGGGATCACAAGCTGCCTGGGAAGACTTTAAAAGGAAGGGGAGGGGGGGGAACGCTCCAACCCGCTCCTTTGGAAATGAACTGGACATACAAGGGGTGGGGAGGAATAGGCAGGCACGTTTCAGTCAAGGCAAACCCCAAACATGGGCATTTTTTTGGCACAGAAAGGCCTTTCTTTGCATACTCTTGCACCAAGTGACCACTCTAGGTCTAACCAAAATGTAATTCCGCACAACTAGCCACCACACCCTCCCAAGGACACAGGGAGTGGAAACACTGGTTCTCTTTTCTTCCAAGTTAAAAGAGGTCAGTAACTTCATAAGCCTAATTTGCATAAATGCACCCCAGTCAATGGAGAGGCTGAAAATGTGAATCATGATCTCCCCCACCCCCCTCCAAACACGGAGAAGTAGAAAGGAAGAGTGTGGCAATCAAACAAGCAACATCTACTGAACTTAAAACAGATTTTGGTTTTTCAAAAAGCCACCCAAGCAGCAACTACAGTTATAAAGGGACATGACTGAAGAGATAGGAGACCGACTCCCCATTGTGAGTCCGCCTGATGGCTTCAGCCAGGATCATGGAGATGTCGATCACCTGCAGAGAAAGAGGAAGCAAGAAGTCAAGTTATCTGGAGCCTGCAGGTTGCCCAGACTGGCTCCTTTCCTTCTGCAGCCGCACCTGGATTTTGGGGCAGTGTTTCATCTTGTCCTCCTGGGGGATTGTGTTTGTGACTACAACTGCCTCAAAGCAGGCATGGTTGATGCGGGAAATGGCTGGCCCAGAAAAGATCCCATGAGTCAGGATGGCATAAACTTTGGTAGCCCCAGCTGAAAGCAGCCTATGTGGAAGACAGACAGAAGGCAGCGTTTACTGGGTGAGCCGGCTGCTCATCTCTAAATAAAGCAAACATTCTAATCCGCCATTAGTAAAACAACAGGCCTTCACTACCATCCATAAGCATCTTATTGCTTACAGCACAGAAAACTGCATTCAAAGCAGCAGGATGAGGCCCAGTGGGAGGATGAGTCAGCCAGGACAGAACCAGCCACCCACCCTCTTGACCCCAGATGGCTGCTTACTCTGCTAGGATACTCACTTGTCTGCTGCATGGCAGATGGTACCGCAGGTATCTGCCATGTCATCCACAAGGATGGCCACCCGGTCCTTCACATCCCCCACCAGCACCATGCGGTCTACCTCACTGGCCTTCTTCCTCTCTTTATGAATAAGGGCAAAGTCCACATTCAGCCGATCAGCAATGGAGGTCACTCTGTGGAGAGAAAGGTCCATACTGTCAATTTCCAGAAAAGGTGGTAATCCTGCCCCTTCTTATGCCTTCCAGTTATATGGCAGCAGCTCCCTGAGTTCTTATCAGTACTGCCGCCTCAAATCCATCCAAAAACACCAGGGTGGGCAAGGTTACTGTGAACTCTGCCAGCAGCACATACAGATGTAACCAACATACAGCACAATGGCTGTCCTGCAATTCTCACAACAGAGCCCTCTTTTATTATTTAGGAATGCCTACATAAGCTTTCTTCAGTGCCAGGCACATGATTACATGATCAGAAAAGCCCCCTTGCTCCAATTCCGAGGTTCCAAGAAGTAGCAGAGCCAACAGCTGGCCAAAAGGAAAATCATTTCTCAAAAAGGTTTCCCAGTCAAAGCATTTTATGAATGCAAGCAGCCTCTTGCAACTACCTTTTCAAAGGCCAGATGGGAACCTGGGTGTCACACACAGACGTCCTCTGACTGAGGTTCTCTTTGATCCCTAGCACTACAAAAAGTCAAGAGCCAGGAAAAACATCACACTGAAAGCCAATAATACAGGTGTGTTCTGAATGTAGAAAATGAGATTTGGCCACATCTCTTCAAGGTTACTAATCAAGACCTCACCACAACCATGATTTGAGACTGAAACCCTTCAGCAAAACAGGCCTCCACCCATTGCTCCGGGTGTCTCACCTCTTGGCTCCTCCAGCGTCAGGAGAGACAATGGTGCAGTTCTTCCACTCAACAATGTTCTCCTTGATCCACTTTAGGACGGCTGGCTCAGCATACAGGTTGTCCACTGGGATGTCGAAGAAGCCCTTGGGGAAAAGAAGCAGCTCCTTAGCACAAAGATCCCAAAGCCCCCTTTCGGCTAGGCTTTGGGGCCATTTCCCAGAAGGCAGGAGAGGAGCAGAGCGCCTCTTTCCCCTTCCGGCCGGAGGCTTTAACCCCCAACCTGCCAGAGCAGCCCAAGAGCCCCCACGGAGCTTCCTCTCCAGGCACGGGGTGGGTGGGTGGGTGCAGAGTTAGCCCCCGCCCCACCACGGCCCCAAACCTGGATCTGGGAGGCGTGCAGGTCCATGGTGATGATGTGGTCCGCGCCGGCCACGGAGAGCATGTTGGCCACCAGCTTGGCGGAGATGGGGGCCCGGCTCTGCAAGAGAGGCAGCGGCGGGTCAGGGCGGGCCGGGCACGAACCGGCGGGAGGAGGGCGCGGCGGGGCGCGGGGCACCTTGTCCTTCTTGTCCTGGCGCGCGTAGGGGAAGCAGGGGATGACGGCCGTGACGCGGCTGGCCGAGGCGATCTTGCAGGCATTGATCATGATCAGCAGCTCCATCAGGTTATCGTTGATCTCCCCGCAGCCGCTCTGCACGATGTAGACATCCTCGCCTCGGACGCTCTCGCCGATCTCCACGCTGCGGGGGGCGGGGCATCCGGGCTGACAACACGGTGGAATCGACGCAGGAGAACGGGGCTCCGTATCCCCTTGTCGAGCCTTCTCCACCAGAGCACCCCCCCCCCCGAGGGGCTAAAGTCACATAGTAGGGGTGACTGATAAAGAGGGGCACCCTGCAGGTCGTGGAGAGCAGCAGCTCTCCTGCTTGACCCAGGGTTTCTTCCCTCTACACCGAAGAAGGACAGCCAAAATGGCCACCGCAAAGCTGTGACAGCCGAAAGGAATCAAGACTATGCTGGAGTGGTGAGAGTGTACAATGATTGGAGCTGGGTGAGATGATTTTTTAATTGTGCTTAGAATTTCACCCCAAAAGAAAATTAATCCAAAAAGGGGCTCTCTGGAATGCTTTTTAATGGTGACTCAAGAGATTAGAGCAAACTGACACCCTAACAGGAAGTAAATTAAAGCTGTAAAACACAGAAAGACTTGAATGTAAACTCTATCGGCATGACTTTGAATAGGCATTTTGAAATGCTGGATATGTGATGGTTTATGACTGCACAGGAGATTTTGTTTGAACTAATTGGAAATTAATTATTGGCAAAACAGCTTTAAAGTGGATTTTTAATGTTGATTTTTGGCTGAAAGCACCATCTACTGTATGAATGGATACATAACTTTTCATACTCCTAGAACAATAACTTTGAAAAACTTTGATAAGAGAAAATAGCACCTGGAGATCTGCTGTACTATTTACTGTCCCATACATATTTACTTTATGATGCTTAGAGGAATAACCTTGAAAACCTTGAAAATATCTAATGGAATGATTTTTAAAGACTGGAATTAATTAGCAATTTAAAGAATAGATTTAAAGAGCAAGTTTGGAAACCCACTGGATTGTACAAATGGAGCTTATTGACTAATTGTGAAACTATAAAGAATTATAACTACTGTATATTTTGATTAACAATACTAAGATTAAATAATCTGTTGGCTTTTGGAAGTCAAAAAGAATAGACTCCACAGCGGTGACAGATTACTGACAGAATAGTGAAATACTATTTGGACTTTTAAAAAACAAGGCAAGATGGCACAGCAAGGAAGATTTGGAGGTATCTTGTAAAGAAATCATCTCGTTACTCCAAGGACTTTATGAAACGATTACGGGGGGCCACCAGGAGATAAAGGACTTACTAAAGGACTTACGATATAACTGAGCTACATCATGATAAAACTGGAAAGACTGAAAATGTGCAACAAGAAATGAATCAAAACAAAGAAATCCAGGAAACAAGGGAAACAATTGGGAATTTAGAAGACAAGACAGAACAGATTTTGCAACAAACAGAACAAGGAGGAAAAAAGGAGCTTATAAAGATGGATGAAATTAAGTTGAGAGAATATGTATCAGGAGAAAGAAAAATAAAATTGAACAAAACGAACAATATTTTTTGGGAAAAGATAAAAAAATGGCAGACTCAGGTTGGAGTGGCAACAGAAAATTGTGGAGAGGGAAATAATGGTTGGGTTAAAAATCAAAGATATAGATAAAGACCCAAGGGAGGAGTAAGGAAGACAAGTTAAAAAGAGAAGAAGGGAAAGTTCTAAGAGGATGAAAGATGATGGCTGACGTTTTTTCTTTAAAAATCAGATTGGCTGTATTAAAATTAGAATAGATTTTTTTTTTTAAAATGGATAGGGAGAATGTTGTTAAATATATCTTTATATAATACTGTTAAAGTGAAGATTTGAGACTAAGATTAGATTCTGA
>JANHFL010002626.1:163509-181876 GCA_032468155.1 Oxyrhabdium leporinum | reverse complement strand
CTGGCAACCTCCCCTCCATTTCCCAACTTGGACTTCCACTCCTTGGTAGGAGAGACCATCTTGGAATGTAATGAAGGATCAACTTTGATGTTTTACACTGTCCTCACCTATCTGGGTTTCCTGGCCCTCATCAGTTTCATGATAGCCTTTTTGGCTAGGAAGTTGCCCGGCAGCTTTAACGAAGCCAAGTTCATTACTTTCAGCATGCTGGTCTTTTGCAGTGTTTGGATCTCCCAGGGCAGCTACAGCCAAAAACCTGTTGCTCGCCGCCCTCGGTGTTTGTGTGGGGGAATGGTTTCAAGCTGTAGACGCAACCTGCCCGTACCAGGCTGGCCATCCAAACAGCAAGCAGAGACCGTGGGAAGGAACATGATGTGGACCGTTGGACGCGCTTAATCTGTCCCACTGCCTGTTTTGGCTTGCGCTGGTCATCTTCTCCTCAGCCCCTTTGCGGGTCTTGCCCTTGGCCTGTGCATGGAGTGTGTTCCCCTCGCACACCCAACTGCAGTGGTGGGTGTGCAAGAGGGGTGCTCCACTAGCAATCCCTGAAGGAACTAGGGGAGGGTGTAGCATTTCCTCATCTGCTATCGGACCCAACACATGGTGCCCGGCCAGGCTTCTCTGAAGCATAGCACGGAGCAAGATAGGAAGCAGGGCGGGGTAGGAAGCGGTGCCTGTCCCAAGCCTGGAGGAAGAGGACCTTTGAGCCAGTTGGGCAGCGCGCAGAAAGCACTGTGGAGCTGCTGCTCGCAGGGCAGGGCAGGGCAGAGCAGGGCTTGGCTTTCTTTGCCAAGCAGCCCCGGTGAAGGAGGCGCATCACCGGAGGTCTCTACTTATGGCAGCTCCTGGGTCGCAACTCCACCACTGCTTGGCAGGCCCTCCCAGCCCGAAGGAGGTGAAGCAGCCAGTTAGAAGGGCCAAGTAGAAGTGGTAAAAGCACACCCATTCCCAGTAGGCAAAAGATGGCTACCAAGATTGGGGAAAGCTCAATCTGCATTGGCGCTATGGCAACCCAAGCCCAGCCAGGATCGCATGCCTCCCCCCCCACCCATCTCTGCTTGGCCTGGGAAACCAGGGCTCTGATGGGGATCTGGCTTTCCCCGCTCACAGTGGCCTTTTTTTGCCTGCTGGGCCTGGGCCTGAGCTGCTGGCAGCCTTGGTGCCGAGGTGCTTTGGGTGCACCAGGGGCACATGCCTTTCTAGCTGGCTGCTTTGCCTCCTTCGGGCTGGGTGGACCTGGGGCTCCGGGTGGCGACAGCAATGGCCTAATGGACCTGCGTGAGCTGCTGGAGGCCTCCATGGTGCCAAAGTGCATTGGATGCGTGAGCAGAATGTGCTCCACTTGTGGGCCAAGGGCAAGACCCTTGAGGGGGCCATGGAGATGACCAGTGGCAACCTGTTCTCCAAATGGAAGCCAAAAGGGATGGGACAGAGCAAGCAGCAGCCACCCCACACTCTTCTCACCTTGTCTTCACCCTCAGCGGCAGCAGTAGCCAAAGGCAGAGGCACAGGGGAGAGGCACGCGGCCCAGCCTGCTGGATGCATCAGCAAGCCACCTGCCCTGTCCCAGCCACATGAGGTGGAGTGGTCCACATCACATGCTCCCCTGCCTGCTGCCAGTGCTGCCGATGCCATGCCTGGAGGGTCAGCTGCAGAGTCCCTGCTGCTGGACACCTGCCCCCCACATGCGCACACACACACTTGAAAGGATGGTAAGGGCGGCCGTCCTTGCTTTGGTCCTTCCGTCCCATCCCAGTGGGCGTGCATCACACTGTCTGGCCCATGTCATCCCAGCAGGCACACATGTGCCCAGGATGTGGGTGCACATGTGAGTAGACCCGGCCCACCCCATCCCAGAAGGCATTCCTCCTCTAGTGCTGGGCTTGTGCGCGTGTGTGCTTGCCTCCTATTGTGCGCGCACATGCCTGCCAGGATGGCAGGGGCCAGGCCTGTGCGCGCGTGCACCCACCGCCTCCTGTGCACATGTGTGCCTGCCAGGATGGCATGGGCCGGGCCTGTGCACGTGTGCGCCCGCCACTTCCTGCGCACCTGCCGGGATGGGTGGGGCTGGGCCCGGCTGAAGTGACGTGGGCTGGACCCTTACTGTTTGCAGGACAGCCACGAGGGCTGGATCTGACTACGTTGCAGGCCACATTCAGCCCACAGGCCTTGAATTTGACACCCCTGGTCTATTGTATATTATAATTGAACAGTTGGATGACAGTTTGTTCCCAATATGGGATAGCAAAACACGCACATACTGCTGTCAATATTTATTTATTTACTTATTTATGGATTTATTACCTCATTCAAATGATTTTAGATGATATATAGACCCTAATTAATGAAACAGAGTATAATACAGTAAGTATTGATTAATGCAATCAATACCAATTATATGAAATTATTCCTGCCACTATTTGGTACATACAAAAGCACCAAGAGAGAATTCTTACAAGCTTCTCAAGACCATGAGTGTAAGAACTACCTTCATCTTTGGGGGCAGGCTGTTCCAATAGAGGGGAGGCCCTCCCATTCCAGAAAATACTTGCAATACGTACTTAGCAGCTCTCACCCACTAGCAACCTGGCCAATGCGTTTTGGACCCTCTGAATCTTTCACATTATTTTCAAAGGTAGCCATATGCAGATCATATTATGATAATCTGAATGGTGGTAATGAGGATTTGAGTCATTCTTACCAAAGGTACCAAGGTTGCCCATTCAGACAAACTGGAATTAATGCAACCCCTTCCCTGTGGTTTCTACTTGATGTTCCAAGCAGAAGCCACAAGCCTAACATGACCTCCAAGTTGTAGACCTCCAACTGTATCCAGAGCTACACGTAGAACCGTAATGGCAGAATAATATTTATTAACTAAGAATTATCTCTGTTTTCCTGGATTGAGTCCAACCATATTTCTCCAGATCCTCATGGCCTCCTGTTAGCCAGGAAAACCAGACAGGAAACATGACTAGATGAGCAGATTTTGCATTATGGTAAAGCTGCACTAGCAGAATCTTGCAAGTTAAAAAATGCAAACTTCCCGCCACCACTTTTAACTGCTTGATCCATTAGGGCAGATCATTCCTGAATTTCTTTCTCTGACTGTTAAGGGGGCTTCTTCCTTTCTTGTCTGATTGTTTCCTAAGCAACATCTCTTCTCCTCATTTCCCAGGGTCATCCCCACATTCCATTATATCTCCAGACATTGAGATAGAAGTTCTATAGTTGATTTCCCACACATCTTGGGGTTGTGCCTCATCCCAAACTGGTATATGAACTTAGCGAGTGAGTGGGTTAATCTAGATGTTAAACAAGATTGGGGTTACAGCTGAGTCCTCTGGTATTCCATCCTGCAGCACCACCAGTTCAACCAACTCTCTCTCTCCTTTATTTGTTGAAATAGCCAGTGAGGGTAATGCCAGATTTGTCTTTTAGAAACTCGAACTGGAAATTCATCCAAAGACCATGTCTTTCAGAGCCCTGATTAATAACATTTATTTAAAAAGTGTTAAGGGTACAACAATTCCAGCAAGTACTTTATTTTCAAATAGGCTGCCAAGGTTATTTAAGGCGGCAACATTTATATTCACTTCTTTATGCTTTTTTGGTGTACAGAGGATGAGTTTTGTCTCTTTTATGAAACTGAGTGTATTGCCTCCATTGATTTGTTTGGAAATGACTATAATACTTCTTATCATCACAAGAGCTAGTTCTCATAAATAACAGTGGGACCACTGCAAAACATTGCCTCTAACTCACAATCTCAATAGGTAGTCCAATAAATAGCTGATAGTATCAAAAGTAGTTGAGAGGTCAGTGATGGCCAGGAGGGATGCAATCCCACGCATAAGATACCAAATTAAGTCATTCCCCAGAACATGACCAGTTCAGACTGAAAAACAGCTAGATCTGTAGCTGAGTTGCCAGCATATTCTCTGTAACCATCTAAAAAGAGAAGCTGGAGACAGGTTGATAGTTTTCAAAGGCTGGATCAAGATATAGTTTTTCAAAAGAACTGCACTGTTACTTTGTTCATGACTGGGTACAATGCTTTTTTCATCAGCCACTCACTTTTTGAATTCAGCCATTCACAATTTCCTCACTGTACAAAGGCACTGGAAGGAGCATGGATCAAAATCACAGCCAGTAGCATTTGTACTGCAATGAATCCTGTCCGCTTCATTACTCTCCACAAGTTTAAATGAATCCCAGATGTCACAAGATGTTACCCGCTTTATGTCATTAGATTCTGAACATAGGTCATCTACCACCAAATGAATATACTGTGATTTTATCCTTGAAGAATATAGGGAAAGTATCACAACAGCTATTCAGAGAAGTAACCCCACTGTTTCTACTTAGAAGAGAGAGAGTAATCCTAAACAAGCCACACAATCTATGGATGCAATAATAATAATAATAATTTATTAAATTTATATACCGCCCCATTCCGAGGACTCGGGGCGGTTTACATTTAAAAGTCTCTTAAAACCATTTTAAAATTAAAGATAGAGATTCAGTCTGGTTTGCTACCCTAACACAACAGTTGATTCTAAAAACCAATTACACCAATAAGAGGAAGTTGCTAGCAGTCTAACAAACCTATCCTCATTTCCAATCAACCAGCTACAAACTCCACTTCCATGTACATGCAAAATGCATGCTTGTTCCAGTCACTGTAAGCATTAGTCTGAGGTAAAACTATAACTATATTTTCATACAGCAGTTAGAATTAGCATTCTTATGTATGAATAGAGCATGATGGGTAGGTTAGTGTCTGGACAGTTTCTGCCACTGAAAGAAAGAGCCAACAGGCACAAATAAAGCATTAGCAGAACAAGTGTATCTCTAAGCCATATAGCAGCTAAGCATGTCATGCCAACATGCCTTATGACTTAATATACTTACAGAGAATGTGAGCTCAAGATTTCATTTTTGATGGCAGGTCTATACTTCAAGGTTTTAAAAATCCTTTACATGAATAGGTTTATATTCAAGGATTTATATAAATACATCAGACTATAACTATTGCAGATGTTCACTCTTCATGTCACAGACATCAGTGAAGACAGTAATGGGATAATTAACATGGAGGCAGGGGAGCAATGTGGTATTTTTAATTCCCTCGTTGTTACAAGACTCTAATTAGGCAAAGCATTGGAATGTCCAGATAGGGGGTCCAACATTTGTTACAAATTGTATGTCAGATGTTCTCAAACATTTCTTCTGTCAGTGCTTCATAATTGCTGGAGGTCTTGTCAACTTACTTTAAATTATTTTTCTTTGTTCTACAAATTAAAACAAGTTCACAATATTCCACGCCACTATAGGTTGATTTTCTAATAGAACGGAGCCATGACATTGATGAGAGCAATTTTGTTTCAGAGAATATAAATCACAGTTTAAAATTTCTCATTGTAGTTCTTCATCTGGAAGAATTTACAGTGAGGTGAAAATTTTTTAGCTATTTAAATATACATCCAAAGGATAAAACCACTAGAACATGCAATTCAGTGTCTTAACTACTCTAACTTTCATCTGAAGAAAAAGGAAAAATGGATCACAAATAAGAGTTCCGGCTTTATTAGTTTCTTACAGGATGCCTGTAAAATGTCTCCACTTTCCACACTTATCAAAAATATGGCTTATAGATTATATTACCTTGGGAACTACCTTTCGTCTTTGCTGTCCGCCTTTAGAAAAAATAGCCAAGATGCACTTTTTTTATTAGGGCAATGTATGTATTCTGTATTTTCATGACTGTTACCTATCAGAAATGACAGTCTCTGTCAAGTTGTTTTTGATCCCTAGCAACCACATAGATTGAAAGACAAGAGCGGAAAATGGGGAAATAAGTAACTGTTTATGTTTAATTTTTATTCTGCATTAAAATATGAAACCCTTTACCTATATATGGTACTGGAGTTTTACATACAGCACCTCTTTAAAACAAAGAATATTGTCACATTTACAAACAAATCTCATAAACCTGATTTATAGTGTACTTAGCACTGGACAGACACTTCGGAATCTTCTCATGTAATAAAGATTCTGTACAAAATAGTAACTTTTAGCTGAAAAAACAGGAGCTAGAAACAGGGAAATATATGGAAAGGATCAGTGATATAAGGAAGATATGTTGAATTGGTTAAGCAAATAATGTCAGTATTATTATTAACACCACTATAATTAATATCAATGTAATGAATATTGTTATAAACATTTGGATTATTATTTCCTAAAACTATTTATACCCAGACAACACACTGTTCAACTGAAATTCGAATTGTTATATGCTGTAAAATAAAAACTTGAATTATATAAAAAAATCACTTTTGATCATTTTAACCTCTCTGCAGGAACCTCTCTAAAATTCTGACAGATGTAATGTGGGAATCATGATTTCTGTAGCCTGGATCTAAAGGGACATTTTTGTAATGCAACATTTTAATTTTAATGTAGGCAAACATAGGATAGGAGGATCTCTTTAATCTTTAATTCTACTCTCTAAATACGCTTAGAAATTTCTCCCTTGAAAGATATACATGTACAGTACTGGATCCTAAAGCTTCAGGCACACATCTTGAATTTCCCACATTGGACGGCTCTTCCCCACTGGCCATATAAAACAAACTTATTTAAGGCTTCATTTGACTTGCTGTTGTCTTCTGAATGCAAAATAGGGGGCAAAGGGGCATTTTTAAGCCAGGGGATTCTGTCCTGGAGTTGGCAACTATACATGTTTGTCATCCTTGAAAATAGTTTACAACCGTATTCTGAAAGTTACTTCACAAGCTAGACCTGCAGTTAATCAGCACTGGCCTAGCTGTAGACATTATGGTGATTAATGGAAATTAGTTGAAGCAATAAAACATGTAAGGCTAACTTTTAATTTATATTGATGAAAGACAGAGTCTCTGAGATAATTACTCCTCTAGTCCTTGGAGATAATAATTGCATGCAAAACAATCATTACAGAATTTAATGGAACTGTGCATACTAACTCCATTTTAAAATGTTCAAGTTGCTTATTTAGGCTAAAATCCAGTGCCCGCACAGCTGTGGGGACACTTAAGTTCCACTGAATTAATTAAAAATTGATTTTCTGAAAGCAAAATTCTCTTGGGCTTGCTACATCACATATTTCTTGGCGTCTTCAAAATGGCAATCATGGCAGCTTTATTTTGAGAATTTTGTGGAAGAGTAATTGAATACATTTGCACAAAAATTTTGGATACAACTGAACATATTATAAGGACAGATGTAATACAAAAGCTAAGATATAAATGTAAGCCAGGAATATATCTAGATTCAAATCTTATTTCAACCCTGTGACTCTGGCAAAGCTACTGTTCTTATTCTTTGTACCACAAGCTGATATATGGGGCAGGCAGGATTTATTCAGGATTCAAGCATGCAGATGGATAGGTAGGCAGGCTAAAGATTATATCAGTAATTTTCCTTGGCAACTGAATCAGAATGAAGAAAGTAATTTGCTGTGCAAAACATAATATGCCTATTATTCCATGATTCTATAATCCCCTGTTGGCACCTTGACAACTCACTTGAGAACCTGGCTTTTACTTTTCCAGTCAGTTCATTTTTGTGGCAATATGAATAACTGGACTCAAGTTTCTCAGCACCTTTGATTCCTGATGTTCAGAAATGACACTGGAATTGAAATGTCAAGCTGGCCCACAACAACTGCTGTTGGCTGCCTCAGTAAACTGAAATGGGGTGTCATAAAAGATTGGTACATTTTCAAATATTTATTGTTATGTTATTGTATAAATATTGCCATGAAGAGGGAGAAGAAGCTGTGGCATTTTATTTCTTTCATTCTAAAATAACTTGGCAAGCCTGGGGCAGTTTGACTTGCCAAATGAGACATTTGCTTTAGAGAACTGATACCCCTGGAGGTAAAGTGTTGCTTACAAAGTTTAGACAGACTCGCACAATTCTCTTTCCTTTTTAATGGAACATACCTTTGTCCTGCAAAGCCCTGTGTGGCTTGGCATCAAGTTATCTCCAGGACTGCCATCTCCAGAACTGAACCATTTAATCTCCCATTCCATGAGGCAAAGGGATAGAGGCTAGGAGACATTGTTTTACTATCACAGCATTGACATTATGGAACAGGTCCAACCTTGGAAACGGGATTAGCCCCCATTCTGACAGACTTCCAGAAAGCAATAAAATCCCAGCCGTAGATAGATATATTTGGTACTTGATTGGCATCCTGCTATTAGGTCAGGCGAATTATGTGCTATTTATATATTGCCATAGAATTACAGTATTGTATTTAAGGACATCATTAATTTATTAGAGTCAAAGGATGCATGGTGTTCTTGTTGCACTATTTACCTTGGAAAGTTTAGCTTATTGTTTACGGTGAACATTTTAATGTTTTTATATATTGAGGATTTTTTTCTGGATTATATCTGTCAAGGATATTTTAACTGTTGTAAGCTGCCTTTAATGGAAGAGAAACTGGAGGCATATTCATCTAATTGATAGATCAATCAATCAATCAATCTGCACTGGTGCTCGTGGCCTAATAGGGAAGATGCATAAGCAGAGACGCATAATACAGATCAGATAGGACAGGCAGAATCAACTGAGAAGAGATCATCCATAAGTACTCAGCATACCAGAATCCAATGTACAGTAGCTCACAGTGTGGTAGTACCACATGTGCCAAAAACCATCACATTTTGCACCAGCTGAATACTCTTCAAGGGCAATCCCATATAAAGTGCATTGCAGTAGACGAGCTCGAGTTCGCAAGTGCATGAATGACACTGTAAGCAGGGCTTTTGGCCCAGGAATGGGTACAATTGACACACAGCTTCAACTGTGCAAAAGTCCTCCTACTCACAGCTGCCACCTGTTCTTTAAGCTGGAGTCATGAGTCCAGGAGGTCTCCCATATTGTTCACCAGGTCTATCTGGGGCACTGCCAATGCATCCACAATCAAAGATGGAAGTTCCTGGGAAGCTTGCTTGGGCACTGAACTGAAGCCTATTGTGTCCCATCCAGGCTCCCCATACCCTCTAAGCACTGAGATAGAACCTCCAAGACATCACTCAAGTGGCTAGGGGTACGATATCAGCTGGATATCATCAGCACATTGATGTCACTCCAAGTCACTGGATGGCCTCCCTCAGTGGTTTTATATAGATATTAAATAGGAGGGGGAAAAGAGTTTTGAGCCTGAATAATATATAGTAATATATTAAAGGGAAAAATAATAGGCAACAACAATAACAGACTTCGATGGCAGTGACAGGCTTATAACTTTTACTGGCTTTATTGTTTATTGGTTTTATGAACATATGTCACGATTATATATTTTTATTTCCTGTGTTATAAGCTGCCTATAATTCAGAGAGGTACATAAATGTTGATAAATAATCAGGAATGCATTTGTGTGTGTGTGCACATACTGGTACATGCATGTGTTTGTACCAATATGTTTAATTACATACTGTGTGTGTTTGTGTGTGTGTGTATGTGTGTGTGTGTGTGTGTGTGTTTGTTTGGGCATGTATGCATGTGTCTTTGTAGTGTTAGTAGGGTCTTGAGAAAAATGCTGTTGTTTGGCTGTTGTTAATGCATGCAAGTCATTTACTTCTCTCAGTTATGGCAAAGGTGCTTTTTCAAAAGGCAGCTGGATTTTCTTTGTTTTGCTTGAAGACATTTCGCTTGTCATCCAAGAAGCTTCTTCGTACATTTTTCAGTGCATCTCTGTATCAGTATATTTTTCTTTTATTGATCTTAACTTTGTGATTGCATTAGATCTGTTGTCTGGGAAAAGGGTATTATACACCCTCAAAACTAAAATATGTGAAGCCTGGAAACTCAAGTATCCAGCCAGATCAGGGGTTTATGCTGTGTCCTGACACAATGGGCAAAGAACACAATTGTCCTATGTGACTGGTTGAGTGTCCAGTTGAGTGACCTACAAAGATCCTTATCCTCACAAATCCCCCATAATCAATACAGTTGTGCCATGTCCATCTATCCAACCTCAAGAAAATGGCTCAATTTTCTTCACTTTTCCTCTTTTCACTCCGCTCCCAGCACTTCCTACGCTAAAACTATTAATGCAAATCAAGTGTTACAACTACTGCCCTCTGGCAGCTGACAATTAGCAATTGTCTATCTCTTTGCCACTTTTAAGGTGTCAAGGTAAGCAACACTTTAGAACAGGACACAAATAAAAATGAAGGTGGTACTTCTTGAGACTATATAATATGATTTGCAATCATCAAAATAACAAATGAAACAAAAAACAAGTTTAGGCAGTGCTTTTGGTTCACTATAAGTTTCTTCATCAATCATCTAGCAGGTTTCAATTTCCTTTGAAACCAAAATTGGTCTTAGAGCAGCTAGTGATTACAGCAACCAAAGTCATTTTCAACATTCAGTTTTCCAAATCAAAGAATGTGTAGAAAAACATGCATGTTAGAAATAAATGAAAGCATGAACACAATAGTAAAAATAATCCATTATATTATATTTGCTTGAAAAAAGTATGATCAGGATGCACAACAATGCTAGTGACTTATTTTGTAATTAAAAAAACTAGCGCCTAACTAATGAGTTAATGGAACGAGTGAAATTTAAGAGTCCAAAATAATTGGCAAGTAACATTTATTGATCTCTAACTGCAATCTGATTTAATTTTTAAATAGTTGAATGGATAACTCATAATAGCAGATGTAATGATAAAACAAATATTCCTTATCAGCAAAGTGTACTGAAGGGAAATCACAAGCCAGGTTCAGCAATTTTATTTCCCAAAACAAGCCAAAGTTCACAAAATGATTCAGAAGGAATGCTTTTCCAAATTATCCAAGAGACTTGCCAGTTTAGTAACAAGTGTTTGACTATATTCCAGTACATGATAAATGGAAAACCACCAGCTTCCTGTTACAAAATGTACCAACAAGCCATGCCTAATAATACTCATTGAGACTGGCAATTTATATGCTTGATATATAGCATTTCTAAAAATAATAATAGACTGATGTATTTTTAGCTAGGTAAACAATTCTGATTTGGAAGATTGGTTTCATCTTTAGTTCAGTTCATGAAGAGGAGTACAGCAGGCTAGACTGAAAATGCAGCTATTGGAATGAAAATTCAGCCAAGGGTCAAATGGATCACTTCCCCTCGGTCGCCTCTTGTGGCTACAAGCAGAGGACATGTGGTGCTTATTCTATCAGACCTTTTAATCTGTTTTGACCAGCTTGTCCCTGCTCTGAGTGTTTTGATTCGAGGTTAGTTTGATCTGGGTCCAGTTTTAGAGCACAATTGTCACCTTGTGCAGCTTTGAAGGCAGAAGGCAGTTTGCAGATGTAGTAGATATATTATATAAAGAAAGCAAACGGAAGAAAAGAGCCAGGAAAAGGCAAGAGCCAATCATGGCAGAGAGGCTTTAGAGCCAGAGTTTCCCTGATCTCAGCAATGGAGATGATCTAGATCAGGGGTCTCCAACCTTGGCAACTTTAAGACTTGTGGACTTCAACTTCCAGAGTTCCTCAGCCAGCTTTGCTCAGCCAGATTACGTACTGAGTACACTAGGCAAAGGAGTTAAGTTCAAAGGCCTGTGACAAAATACTAGGTTATCACCAGAAACAGAAATGTAGAGTAAAATCAAACCTTTTATTATCAAGGATCTCTAATCCTGAGGGGATAAAATATAAATGTACTTGTAACGGCTGTTAAGAATACCAGAAGCCATTTTTCTTTCCTTCTTTTTCTTCTTTCTATTCTCTAGACAGAAAATTATTAATCTTCTAAAAAAAAATCTATTTGGAGTTTTTTTGTACTTTTTCACTTATTTATTACTTTTTTTATTTTCTTTAATCTTGTCTTTCAAAATTTGTATTGAAATAATACAAATTACTTACAAAATTCTTTTAAAAATTAATAAAAATGTCCATGTTATATATTATATATATTTACATTCACATACACACACACACTCACACACACACATGCACACACAGACACACTCACAGATATGTATACAGAGAGAGAGAGAGAGAGAGAGAGAGAGAGAAACTTTTATTATCTAGAAACGATATTTCCAATAATCTTGAAGGTATCCTGTCTAATTATTATTTAGTGAAATAATACTAAACCTGTCACAGAATCTTACAGTTGGAAAAGATAGTTTAGGATTACTGAATCCAACTACTGCTCAGTAGGATTCCAAGTGAAATAATCCCTGGCAAATAGCTTTCTAGAACACATCTAGCAAAAGAAAACCTTGGGTAAAAGAAAACCTTGGGTCAAACTGCTCTTATAATTTAAGATTTTTTTTCTAACATTCAAACATGGCTACCCTCCTATAATCTAAATCCATTTTTTTATCTTGTTCTCTGGAATGTTTTTTTAAAAAAATCAGTATTTTGGTCCCTCCCTCCTTCCTTTCCTTCTCTAGCACATTACCAACACAACATTAGTTTGCAACCAATTAATAGTACTCCAAATTCATTTGAAGTAGTATCATTACCAGGACAGATATTCCCCATTCTATTCCTGTAGGTTTGATTTTGTAGAAAAACTAAACACATTTTTGGATCAAATTTCATTTTGTTATTTTTACTACGTTTCACTACACAAAGGAAAAGCTGGCGAGACCTCTTTGGATATGATCTTGTATCCACTTAGTTGTCATGCTGTGTATTCACTCAGCTGTCATGCTAGCCAACATACAGTTAAGTAGTTTGCTTATCAGAATATCATGCTGTACTTTGTCAATGCTCTACTGAAATCAAGATATATCACATTTACTGCATTCTCACTATCTACTAAAGAAGTTCCCTGATAAAAATAAATGAGATAAATTTAGCCTGACAATATTTGGTCTTGAACAATCTATGCTTACTTCCAGTAAGTAACTGTGATATTGTTGATTATAAATGTTTATAATCTGTTCTAGATTCTTTCCAGATCTACAGCTCCCCAAATCTTCCTTTTCTCCATTTTTGAAGATAGTGATATTTGATCTGACCTCGTTATATGGCATTTTATTAGTTCTCCAGGATTTTTCAGAGATAATATATGGATTTTTAGTAAATCCATAATCACATTCCTTCATTACAGTAGAATGTAATTCATCTTGCCCTGGTCACTTAAATTCATTTAAAGACACTATATATTATCTAATCATGTATCTGTAAATTGAACTTGTATCTTACACACTTCACTGGAGTCTTATAAATTGGACTTCCGAATTACTCTTGTAGAAAGGAATTCTCTTGCCGACTGTAGCACAGTAGCATAACATTATACAAAATTATATTTGGGTTTGGGATTTTGGAATATATTATATTGCTTCAAGAGTTAGCCAATATTGCAACCAGAGCAGTATTAACTTGTAAGAACTTTCTGTTTTATACCTGTATTACATCCCAAGGCAGAGTTGAGCAAATGCCAACAATTTAGAAAAGGAACACTGGTTCCATGCTAGTTTATTTTTTTTAGGATTAAAAACTATACAGTGAATATAACTTGGAGTTATTGTTTAATATCAATCCACTTTGCTGCATAATGCCTCTGAGGCCACAGAACAGGCATGGAGGCATTAGAAAAAACAGGTAGATATAGGTTGATGCTATCAACAGCTTCTTAATGGCTGCCATGCTTGGAAACCAAGAATCAATAGGAATCTAGATCTACGCTGCAAAATAAAGGTTCTGCTTTTTTGTTTTATGGAGGAAAGGGAGCTAAACATAATTATTTCTAAAGAAGAACGAAAGACATTCTCACTAGAAGTAAACTCTGTGTGTGTCTGTGTATCTTCTATTCTTAAGACATTTCTAAATAAGCATGTGGGGCCATTTCAGTGTTGATATGGAAAAAAAGTATAGCGGGGAAGTAGTGCCCAAAATTAAGTAACACAATAATAGTAAACAACAGTAAAACAATATTTCAGGAGTAAAAGCATTCCTGGATCAGTTTTTGTTGATATACTGCTTTAAATTCTATGCTTAGATATAAAAGTAAAATATGTTCCTGTTGGAAAACAGGAATATCCATTTTTGTAGAGCCAGAATCAATGCTTGGCATTAGTGGGCTTCTCCTGATTTTATTGCCTGCCCTTTTTGCTGCTGCCATCCTAAACCAGTGGGAAGTTACAGGATCCAATCTCTGAAGCTCTTTATCTATCTATTTATTTACTGACTAATCGAATTTCTATAGCTGCACGTCTCACCAAAATTCGATGATGTAGTAGTAACAGGCAAGTAGGACAGAAGATACAGCAGCATAAGATTCATTACAGGTAATCCTCACTTAATGACTAGCCACTTAGTGACTGTTCAAAGTTATGATGGACCCCAAAGGCCAGTAATGCCTCACTTTTATTACAGTTGTTAACCAACTCACCTGTGGTTATTAAGCAAGCTATCACATGACCATGACTTGTGATTTTACTGTTGGGTACTTCACTGACTCTGCTATTTATGCAAATGACGATCACAAATGTGCAAAAGGCAATCACACAAGCACAGGATGCTGTGATAGTTGTAATGGCCTTACACTCATGTAATCAAGGTTTGGGTGGTTCACCCAAATCTTGTGGGTTATGAACCACCCCAATCTCAATCACATGAGTGCAAGGACACTGTAATGGTTGTAGGTTGACAACAAGTCTTAAGGTTACTTTTTCAGTACCATAAGTTTGAATGGTCACTAAATAAGGCCATCGTTAAAAGAGGACTAATTGTATAAAAATAAATCCATTAGTTATCCAATTTATTGTCAAGTGAAAACTAGTGGCCAAGGATGACCTTAGGAAAATTCAACTAGTTTTCCTATGGCCATCTTTGGCCACTAATTTTCACTGGAGAATAAATTAGATCATGTGACCATGTGATTTTCTTGCTCAATCTTCACCAGAAATCATTCACATAAAGTTCAGTGAGAATACAGAAATGTTCATTCAAGTAAATATCTGTGGTCAAATATTAGCTTTAGTTTCAGCCTATTATTGTAAAGAAGGAAATATCAAGGAGAATGATAAGAGAAGAAAAAAAGCTTCGCTAACTAGATTTAGGAATTTCCAAAAGGTATGTTTGTTATCCACCTGTGGTGTGTACATTTGCACATATACAAGATGTTTGGCATAAAGATGCAGTCCTAGACTTTTTGTCTCAAAAGGGTCAGGTTACAGGTAATAGGAAGAATCTCTGCTGATAAAACTGGACAGCCACATTGTTCCTCAAAGCAGAAATGGTGGTCCCAGGGGAGAAATCATCTGATCTGTTACAACACAACTGCCTGTGTTCCCTAGCTGTGCATAGATTCCAGACTTTCTAGCAACCTCTCTTCTTCAAAGCCTGGAAGCATGCCTCAAACATAATGATTCCACCATCCTAATAACTCTGCATCTATTGATGCACATATGTTTCTAAAAGAAACTCAGTGGTGAAGGGTCAATTTTTCCACTTGTCAAATTCTTTAGTGGCTTCAATCCAAAATACAATTGGACTGTGAAGATGAGCTCAAGGCTTGTGTCCTATAGTCCAAACAGTCAATAATGTACAGATAGTCCTTGCCGGTGACTTTTGCATCAGTTCTTTCATCAGATTGAGGCCTTTATCTCATGACCAACATTCTTTCTTCCATTGTAAGGCTTTTACAATTCACGGTTATATTATAAGTTCAGTCATCTATATTCTGCAAAGTATATTCTAGAAACAAGATGCAGAGTTTTTTAAGTACAAAGAGCTTCATGCTGCTAGATTTTATTTTCATCTACTACTCTTGGAGTGGCTCATAGAATCTCACACTAAATTCAGAATGTCTGTCTAATATTATTTATGCTGAGAAAAAGATGGGCAAGGAAAAAAGAATAAATTATGCAACTGGTTTGATAACTACAAAGGTACTCCAATGCAAATGACTTGGCATACAAAATTAATTTATTTGTAGTTCCCATAGATAATCCCAGGTTTATAATAATACTGGTACTTACCAATAGAAAAACACAGCTCTGAATTCCAGTTGGCTTACAACTGATTTAACATAATCATTAGAGAAACACCTATTTGGTGAAAAAGAATATAAAGAATATAAAGAATGACTAAATGAAAACAGGCCTTGTAGATTGCCAAGAACAGACCAATAGACTTGATCAACAGCTGAAGTTAAGAATTTAAGATTTCTACCAGTGAAGATTCACTAGGACTACTACTTCAGAGGCTGGCTGAACCGCTGTTGGATAAAATACTATCACAACTATAGCAATCTGCAAATGTGAAGTTTCACCAGGCGCTGAGTATAGATGTGGCACACAAGGTATCCTACTTGTTTAACTACCCCCATTTCACAACAAAAAAAATCCCAATTAGAACTAACTGAATCAATTTTGAATTCCTAAAGTATTGACCATATAGTGGTTCAATGCTCAGCATGTATTATGCCACCAACAAATGCCCAGTCAGCTTTGAAAGCCTTTGTAAGTCATCATCTCATTGCTCATATCAATATCGCATCACATTCACATCACTGTACTCTCGCCTCTTTTTAATTTTTAGAGTGAGATCGTCCTGAAGATTTCAGGACAACTCTAAGAACTTTAAAAAAAGAATGTGGATCTCCTTCCAGAGGATATGGTGTAAAGCTTGTCTACTACTACTGACAGCCTCACCTCTCCCTCCCAATTCTCAAGCCCTCAGGACCTGCTGCAGCCCCACAAACTGAGCTCAATACATCACTTTATCTGTCAGCATGGAAAAAGCAGGGCAGGAAGCCACACTAGGTTGACAGCAGGCAGACCCTTGTTCCTCAGCAGGACAGGTTCTGAGGTTGCCCCCTGCAAAAAAACCTCCTAGATTGACAAGAATGACCCAGTATTTCGTATGGTAGGAAAAAGGCAGCAATACAATTCTTCTTCAAACATACAACTTCCCACCCCAACATGGCTGTGCTTCTTGTGAGATGCTTCAAGCAGCTGCAGAATAGGTTTGCAGTAAAACCAAGCCGACACCTTCTTCATGGCAATCTCAGTCTAGCTAATATTAATTAGTCACCTTAGTGGCAGCAAACCATCTGCTCTGCTCCATCCAGTAGTATGTTAGCATTTACTGTCTGCTTTCACGGTTCTTGAGCCATATTCAGGCACTAGTAACATAGCGACAATCTGAGCCATGCTAAAAATACTAATACACTTGCTAAAATAAAACAAGCTGGAACATGGAGTATTGCAGTCTCCATAATATACGGCAACAGCATTTAAAGAGGCATCCAAATATGGCTTCAAGCAACACTGCATATTACAAATCAATGGTTATATCTTGCAATAAACACACACACACACACACACATTTTCCTCTCTCATATATATATAGAGGCACATATGAATATCTCTGTGTATGTGTGTATATACACATACATATATACACACACATATGTAGATGCCTTTAATTGCAGGAACATACAAGATTGTATCGTACTGAACATTTATTGTAGCTTTACCCCATAAGTGACTGCTGAATGTGTAAGTGCATATAGGCAGTAGTTTTTGCTACACACTTGCATGGCTTTCCCTGCTGCATGATGCTCAGCTGCATACATCAGAGCCAGCACACTAGGTAGCTGCTCCGGCCGTTCTCCAGGTGTTCACAGTAAAATGCACAAAAACACCCACTGCAAATAATTCCTCAACAAACAGCATTTAAATGCACTAACAAAGCAAAACAAAAACAAAAACCTCCTTTCAATAATCCAGCATTATTGAAAGATTTAAGCTCCTATAAATAAAGATAAATCAAGAGAATATTTAGAAATAGCCAATTCTCTTTTTTACAGTTAGAGAAAATATCATTCCCTCCATAGTTTCTGGGTCCATCAGCAATACAATTATATTTCCCATCGCAACCTGCATTTTCAGTAACCGTGCACACACGCCGAACAGAACTGCATGATACAGCCTCTCCACCCATACTCTCCCCATGCTAGCACCATTTTGCTGACCTGTGTGTCAAAGCCATTCTCAATGGAGCTAGTCTTCTTTCGAAGGAAGCCATCGCCTGCGTTCTCGTGACCATTCTGGGATTTGAAGGGGATCTGGCTGGCATAGGATGACTTGTTCACCTCCACCTTGTTCCCAAACTTCAGGTAACAGGGCTGTGGGACGGTTCTCGCAGCTGGAATGTGAACAATGGGACTAGCACTATGGACAGGTTTAGGTAATCCGGATTTCATTTTGGAGGCTACCAGAATGGCTGGCATTTTTTCTCCTTCTGCTTTGTCAATGCGTCTCTGTCACAACAGCAGCAAGCAAGGAAGAGGATGAAGACAGGTTTTACAATCTGGCAGGCTAGCTTCTCACCACCCCTTC
>JANHFL010002626.1:143556-154801 GCA_032468155.1 Oxyrhabdium leporinum | reverse complement strand
CGAGGGGTGGAATTATAAGCCGTAAAAACAGCTGGTAGACGCTGTTTTTTTCGGCTTTACGGAGTCATAGGACAGACGGATCCCAGAAGATCTGTCCTCAATCCAATGTCATTCATTTCAATGTGAATTTGAATTCACATGAAATGAAATGCCACCCTTCCATTAGAGGACAGCTGCTGATATGAAGCGTAAGATCATGATAAACTAGCTAAAATCAACCCTTGAGACTGATTATCAAGGCTCAGCAGCGATGTACTATCAGATAGTATGCTAGAAGATTCTAATAGAATCCTCACAACAATAGCTACTACCACATTAACTTAAACCAATGAATTGATGTACATTAAAGGTTCTGTAGTCCAGGAGATTCTTGGCTACACAATCAGGAAGAACAGCAGTACATGTCCCCTGGAAAATAAGGTTAGAGGCTAAAATCAAGGCAGAGAGGGGTTAGGTAGTTGGTGAAATTACAGAAAAGTGTTAGGATTATTACTGAAAAAAATACAGGGGCCTGACTCCATCTGAAGCAAGACTGCTAAACAAAAGCTCACAGCACTGGCTACCAGGCTAAGGAGATACACTAGAGAAGCAGAGGCCAAGAAGATAAATACCCTGTTCTTCAAAGAACCATCCAATGTGTACCTTCAATTGCAGCACAGTAACATAACAGCAGAGCCACCAACAGCAGAGCAGTACTGGGAGGACATATGGAGAGAGAAAACACAAAACATCTGTGCAAAGTGGCCACAGGATCTGAGAATAGATCGCAGCAATCTACCAGAACAGAAACCATCACAACAGCAAAGTTCCAGCACTGCAGTAAGAACTTAAAAAACTGGACAGCACTCAGCCCAGACATGATCCACACTTATGGCTAAAGAAAATAACAGCAGTAAATGAATGCTTAGCAGCACAGATGAACCAGTTGCTAGCAACAGGTTTTCACTCAGACTGGCTAACCCAAGGAAGGACTGCTGATCATGAAAGACCCCCATAAGGGAATAGCACCAGGCAACTGTTACTCAAAAGCTTGCCTTCCAACACCGAGTCCTATCAGGCATTATACCATCATGTTACAGGACCATATGGACCAATACATGAACACAACTCAGAAGGGAACAATACCAGAGGCTCAAAACACCAGTTGCTTATAGACAGAGCAGTTGCCAAAGACTCAAGTTCTCATCAGATCAGTCTAACCACAGCCTGGATTGACTATACTTACGACTCAGTGCCAAGCATGGATCTGTGAATGCTTGGCACGATACACAGTCAAGAGGACACCAAGAACCTTTCTGAAGAACTCAAAGGGAAGATGACATTAAAAATCAACACAAGTCAGCTTACACAAGTGGCCATCGAGTGTGGCATATACCAAGGTGATGCACTGTCCCCACTGCTGTTCTGCATAGGTTTGAACCCACTCAACAAGATAATCACAAAGACTGGATATGAATACAACTTCAAGAATAGAACTACCATCAGCCATCTCCTCTGCATGGATGATACCAAATTATATGCAAAGAATGGACGAGATATGACTCACTGATCCAGCTCACATGGATCTACAGTGAGGGCATCAAGATGTCATTTGGACTAGAGAAGTGTAGCTAGATAGTACTCAAGAGGGGTAAAGCAATTAAGACTGATAGGGTGGAACTACCAGCAAATAATGTAACAGACATACAAATCAGTTATAAGTACCTTGCTATTCCACAGTCACATGTGGACCATGATGAGGAGACAAAGAAGACAGCAACATCCAAACACCACCAAAGAATCATACAGGTCCTGAAGAACAAGCTCAATGGGAAGAATAAGATCTATACAATCAACCGGTATGCTCTGCCAGTCATCAGATACTGCCACTTTAGTGAGCTGGCCAATGGACATAGAAGCTGCCAATATGAAGACCCGGAAACTTTTCACAACGTACGAAGGTTTATACCTCAAGTCCAACACCCAGAAACACTAACCAGCTGGAAATAGGGTGGTCAGGGTCTGGTGAGTGTCAAAGCCATCATCATGGATGAAACCCTGAGCATCCAGGAGAACAATAAGACAGCACCCAAAGATGATTGCTGAAAGAATGCCTGAGGAAGCAGATAAGGAGAATAACCAAGCAGAGGAAATGCCATGGCAAACAAAAAGACCCCGCATGAGATGTACTATCAACAGAGAGCTGAGATGGCAGATATTGGGAAATCCTACCACTGGCTGGAAAGGGCTGAAAACAGCATAGAGGCACTGATCATAGCAGTACAAGAACAGGCACTAAGCACTAGAAGCAGGGGGCTACCGTACCAGATACGACCCAACGGCATACAGTGAATGGCACAACCAAGTAGATGGCACTGTATGCAGAACATCTGTACATAATATGGTTAGACACCCCCCCACCCCCCAGGTATAGATGGGATATCCCACAGAAGACTGTGGAAAATAATAAAGCTAAAATCCTGTGGATTTTACAGGCAGGTCCATTGGGCAGACAGGCAGGTACTGGTCAATCAAACAGAAATCATAAGAGTAGACAAAGATCAGAAGACAGAGGTGGAGATAGATGCAGTGGAACCAAGTGACAGCAACCTCAGGAAGAAGAAGTAGGACAAACTGGAGAAATACCTGGGAGTGAAGAAGGATCTGGAGAGGATGTGGGAAGTACAGGTCAAAGTGGCCCCGGTAGTAGTAGTGGTAGAAGCACTAGATAGTCTTTATCCCTTAACAGAGATTTAAAAAGTGCCATCAAACACAAGACTGTACAATGTGTAGAGCCATTATTTTTCAGCAGAAAGGTGAAAATGTCTGTAAGCAATATCAAGAAGAAGCTAAATTTCTGAAACCTAGGGCCCTTAGTCCCTGCCTCAGAGGGTTATTCTAGAAGATTACTATAGTTGATGGCACTGAAAGCTGACAAAGATCTTCCTGGCCGAGCAATTTGGATAATTTTAATACCAAAACTAGATCATAAATCCAATAGAAATAGACCTAGATAGTGTCATTCAAGGGCCATATTTGAAAATGGCTAAAAGTAACAAAAACTATTCTGGTGATCCAAGATGGCCTTTTTCAGGCATATCCCGCTCTTCCGCTTAATCAAAAAGTTGCTTGGTATCTCATTAGAAGTATTTTTGAGATTTGCAAAGATCAAACTAAGTAAGTTCAAGCTGCACTCTTTTTTTTTTTCAATGGACCTGGCAGAAACTATAATGAAGTTATTTCTGGTACCTCTGATTTGTCTGCGCTCTTGGTTATCTGAGACAAGTCATTTCCAGAACCATGTGGAGAGCAATCAGTGAGATTGGTGACAGCTTGTTTTAGGCATAAGATGCTCTTTAATAGGAAGTTATTAAACAGAAACAGCTGTGTTGATTTCAGCTCCATTCAAAACACAAGGAAAGGAAAACAATCAAAGTCTGACTAATAAAAAACACACAATGGACTGGGATGAGACTTTTTAAAAAGGCCTTTATTTCCTTCTTTACACTTTGAACACTCCATTGACCTTTCACCTACATTCTTGGTACATCTGGGACAGATCCTCTGCATTGTCTTCTTAGAAGTCTATAAAGAATTGTTTTTCTAATTGGCTTGACAGGCATCCATTTGCACTTGTACTAATTAGATGTTCAAGTCCTTCACTAATATTAAGGGTATTAATATGGTAGCAAATATAAAATTTATGTAGTCCATTTGGTTTTGACTCGTTCCTCATTTATTAGGGTTGAGGCAATCAAATTTAGGGAAAATCCATAGGAAAATAGATTCGGTATCAATTTATTTACATTTGTTCAATCTCACAGCTTCTTGTAAGATATTTCAGACAGTTTCTTAGTTCACATGGCAAACGGATGTAAAAAGAGGGTATGATTTAATGCTACCAAGCAAACTGTGTGGCAAACATTTGTTCTGTACAAGGATGTCCCATATCCAAAGCCAGCCTTCTTCAATTTCCCATGTTTCCTTCCTCCTTTCAGTGAGTGAAAAAATGAGTGAAAAAAAAATAGAAAAATAGAAAAACCAGATTAGTTTTACAACGAACTCAGGCTTGACAAGCATTCGATACACCTAGAGACACCAAACACCAGGCGGACCTCCCTGGCATACTGATTTTTGCTGGATATTCACCCACAGGCACCATTTATCTTCATCGTCTGGAAAGCTGACTAGGAGGGCTCAGCGTGGTTTCGCTTGTGACTTCCAGACCAAGTTACAGGTAGTCCTCGACATACAACAGTTCGTTTAGTGACTGTTCAAAGTTATAAGAGTACTGAAAAAAGGGACTTATGACCGTTTTTCACACTTTTAACCACTGCAGCAGCATCACAGTCACATAATCAAAATTTAGATGGTCAGCAACTGATTCATATTTATAACGGTTGCAGTGTCCCGGGGTCATGTGATCACTTTTGGCAACCTTCTGACCAGCAAAGTCAATGGGGAAGCCAGATTCAATTAACAACCATGTTACTAATTTGACAACTGCAGTGATTCACTTCACAAATGTGGCAAGAAAGGGCGTAAAATGGGGCAAAACTCACTTAACAAATTTCTCACTTGACAACAGAAATGTATGGTCATAAGCTAAGGTAACTACCCGTACTGATTCATTTCTAATGTGTCCTTTTGCTGCTATAACCCTTTTCGGATTTAGATCTCAAAATGTGAAACAATTATCTTGCCTCCTTCAATATCTAATCCAGATCCAGAGAAGAACTTGCCACCCAGAAAGAATGAGTGGAAATGACTGAGGGAATCAAGCTGTCTGCGTATGGATCATTAATTCCATTTTGTCCCTCATAAAGTAATCCATTAGTACTGGAAAATTTGGCATTTTTAATGTATGTCTTTAAAATCTCTTAATTTTCTCCATATATGTTCATATTCTCATAAATGGCTCATCAGAATATACTTTTAGTTTATGTGTTAAAAATTATCTCTTACAAGAGAGTGATTAAAAAAAAATCTGGATGATAAACTATTACTCCCCACCCCCCCATGGCAAGAAATGAGTATTTATATTCCCAGTTTTATAGTTAGAGTGAAATGGTAAATATGACAACTTTTATGTTTTGTTTTAAAATGAATAAAATGTGATCGGTACAAAATTATGGTGTAGAAAACTAGAACAGGGTTTCTGTATAAAGGGGAAGTTGAAGGAAGGTATTCAGAGAGTCATAACCTTAAAATGTCATTAGCTTTTGCTTTCACTCAGCTGAGCAAGCACTTCCAAATCAAAATAATAATTAACATTTTGTAGAGAAAAAATGTTGACCTCTGTCAAATAATGAAGCTTTAACGTTACATTAATGCATGGTTAATGCTAACACAGAACTCCCAGTTGACCCCTGGCACTTTCTATTTGAACCTCTGGGAGTTTTGTGGCAAAGACGAAAATTCAAAACCTCCCAACAATAATTTGAAAAGCAGCCTTGTGAAGGCAGAATGTTTGCAAGTACTCAACATTTGGTCTCTGCTGTGAAAATTAAGCTATCCATTCATTTAGCTTCGTGTGATTATTTTTTTTAAGCTTGCATGGGAACATCAGAAAAGAAATAAAACACAGAAAAAGTTAGGGGAGAATGGAAGTGCAAGTGAGAATCAGGAAAGTGCTGCCAGATTAGCTCATAAAAGAAGTATGAGGAGGACATGACCTGTACTTACAGTAACTTGATGTGTAAATATGTACTTACAGCAACTTGATGTTTCCTGGATTTAGTGTTTGTTATTAGCAAAGGATAGGTCTACACCTCATCCTAAGATTTAAACATGCTTTTATAGTGACTGACAGTTCTCCTTCAAAACCTGCTGATCCTGTCCTATCTTCTCTCCTCTTCCTCTTCTCTTTTTAAAACATCAGACTGAGGGGAAAAACATTTCCTTTACATAAAGATTTTTCACAAAGCAACCAAAATGATCAAAATGATTCTAGGTTAGGCTTTTCCAACAGGCCAATGGGGAGATTATGGGAGTTGTCCTCTAGTTGTAGGATATTTGCAAGAACTGGGTATATATCTAGTTTAATGAATGGGAGGACATGATAACAGTGTTCTAGTATGTAAGGGGCTGCCGCAAAGAAGGGTGGGTGTCAACCTATTTTCCAAAGCACTTGAAGGCAGAACAAGAAGCAATGGATGGAAACCAATCAAGGAGATAACCAACCTAGAAATAAGGAGAAATTTCCTGACAGAACAATTGTGGAACAGTTTGCCTTCAGAAGTTGTCGGTGCTCTATCACTAGAGTTTTTAAAGAAGAGATTGAATAACCATTTGTCTGAAATAGTGTAAGGTATCCTGCTTGAGCAGGGGGTTGGACTAGGACACTTTCAAGGTCCCTTCCAATTCGGTTATTCTATGCTTTAGTTACTTTAATGTATGTGCAGGATACCTTATGAGCAGAAAACTAGTCTTAGACATATGTCCGGGTTACTGGCAACTTTTTTTGAAGTAAAAAGGAAGAAATATCCATATAGCAATAGTTCATTTAGTTCATTTTCTCTAAGCTGATTTGAATCCTCCCATGACATGCTGACCTACATATCCAGTAAGGAGGAAATCTTCCTTCCTTAAGTAGGTCTGGCAAAGAAGAAAGAATTTGAAAGATGTCACATTTCTGTGGTTGCACCCTGCATGGTAACTTCAATCTCCGCGCACTAAAGTGGACTTAATCCAAAGAGTTACTCAGCCTATCAACCCAAGTGTGGTTTCAACGAGTCAAAGAGCTTTAAACATTCATTACAGGTGCTTTTGTGAAGCAAAATGCTCATTGCTAATGACCTGAATTTTGCTTTGTTCCTGCTTGTGACACTGCAAGACATATGGCAAGCCTCTTAACTTTAGAGCTATGGGAGGAAGAGGATATTAAAGTATCAAAGCTAATGTGAGAAAATGTTTAGAATGGGTCTGTCAAGTCAATGCAATATGGTTGTTTTTACAAAAGAATATTGGAGAGAGAAAAAACGGGTTTGCAAATAAGAGAAATGTCAGAATTTGGTTTTCCAGATCACAGAGACCAAACAGCTCTATTTAACAAATGTGTGTGGGATTAATCAGGGAAGGACACTACAAAGTCATGTCAAGTCTAGAACCAAAGTCCCTGTCTCTAGTAGCCCCAATCCCTCAGTGATGCGCATAAAAAATTTAAAAAGGATTTCTCATTGCCTGTGGCTGACTCCGTTAACAAGCAAGGATTCCTGGTAATGCTATTGATTATCCAACAGAACATGAATAAAACTGAGATAAAACTGTTTCTTCTATTTCACAGATAACTCACAGGACTGTCATGCTTGATATATAGGGAAATCTTCTCTTGTTTATTATAATTATAGCAAGAAATACATCGGGTCCATTTGATTCAGTACTATATAGGGACTGTATAACAGTTTTAAACACTTTTTTTTTTTCCTAGACCTGCCTGGAGATGCCAGGGACCAAATCTGCTATTTTTGCACATGAAACAATGTACATCAGCACTGCTGAATTGCAGGCTTTCTCCTGTACTTTGATATTCAGATATACAGATAGTCCTCGACATGAAACAGTTTGTTTAATCACCATTTGGAGTTACAACGTCACTGAAAAAAGGGACTTATGACCATTTTTCACACTTACGAACCCCATGGTCATATGATCAAAATTCAGATGTTCGGCAATTGGTTCATATTTATGACGGCTGCAGTGTCCCGGGGTCATGGGATCCCCTTTTGCGACCTTCTGACAAACAGAGTCAGTGGGGAGGCCATATTCACTTAACAACCATGTTACTAATTGAACAACTGCAGTGATTCACTTAACAACTGTGGCAAGAAAGGTGGTAAAATGGGGCAAGATTAACATGTTGTTAATGTTTTTAATATGATGTTAATGTTCACTTAACAGATGTCTTGCTTAGCAACATAAATTTGGGGCTCAATTATGCTCATAAGTCAAAGACTACCTGTATTCAGCTCAAGCTGTTCACATCAGGTTCCAAGCAGTGTGATTGCCTTTATAAGCACATAAGCAAACTGTTTGTACCAAAAAGCTAATATTTGGTTATTAGTTAATGACTTGTGTCTAATAAAAATCTTCAGCATAGGTAGAAAAATAAAGGTGATTGGATATCTGGCTCAAGCAACTATGTAAAAAGTGGTGGTAGCTGTAGTTACACGAACAATTGTTAATATCTGATCCCTTGTGCAAAAGCAGAGCAGGAAAAATGGGTGTGGAGTCAAACCCTGCCAAATGGAAAGCTACCAAAGCATTAGTGAGGAAAAAATATGGCCCAGCATCTGAGAGGGTGCTATAGCCAATAAAGAGTAAAAACAAATGTATAAAAGCTATATAAAACAGCTTTACCAGCTGTCTCTTTTCATGTGGAAATCTGCCTTGATGGGGTGCTTAATGTTTAAAAGGGAACCAAGTCACAGACAAACAAGATGAAAATGTGGAAATCTCGTAAAAGTGACCCTGATGTAGCCATAAAAAAACAAAGGGAAATTATTTGTTTTTATTTTAAGCCCATTGTGTGTTCAGCCCCTGCCCCCCCAACGTGGGGCAACGGAGAAAGGTCAAATCTGAAAGGTTATCAATCAATTTGCTCAGTGGCATGCTTCAAAACAAGTTTTGTTTCTATAGCTGCCCCCCTTCCCCTTAAGTATAACAGGTACCCATTACACTAAGCATTGCTAGTTGCAAGTATGTCAGAAGCGGTGCATGTCACCCAGCCATGTTGGTGAATGGAATAGAGCCAGTGAAAATTAATTTGTACTTATAGTGAACTGGAAGGCACACCCTGCAACAAAGAACCCCAGCTGGTGTGTAGAAAAGGACCCTCTGAAATCAGGATTCCACCCAGCTTCAAAGCTATCTTTCATGTTAGTACAAGCTAAGCAAGCAAGCGGAGAAAGGAGAGAAAGCATTCCAAGTCAACTATCTGAAGGCATTAACTCAGAGAAGGCTTGATGCCCAGTTTATGAGACTTTCCACACCACAACTCTGACTATCCTCCATAACATGGGATTAATTTGTAATCCAAAGAGCACTGGACCCCAACCTGGCAAGTAACTTATTAGAAACCAAGTAAAGGCACAACGTGCCTCCTGAATGAAATGTGATAAGAGGGCTTTTGCCTTATGCAGATGCTACTGTGAAACAGTTCTTCCCCCTGTGGCCAGAGAGACTAGGAAGAGGCACCACTTGAGGGGAAGTGTTGTATACTATAAATACGCAAACAGAAGATTAGAGGCAATTATTAGGACAACAGTCAGCTTCCCCTGTCAATACACGAGCAGATAACATAGGCACTGAGAGTTCAGAGTCAGCTACGAGTAGGATTACTGGAGCAATAATACTTTGTACTTGCATTATAATTTTCATCACTTGGTATCAAAACAGGATTTGGAACACCCAGTGAAAGTATAATCCTTTGCATGTTGATTAAGTTCAAAGAAAAAAAAAAACTACAGAAAACTACAGGATGAGTTAATTATTCATTAAAATATTCCAAATACGGCCCCAAAGCAAATGAGGTGCTAAACAGACTGACAAATTTTCAGCAAATGTTCTACTAAAAACAGTCCATTAATATTCATGGCATTTTTTTTTCCAGCATCTGAAATTACTTGCAGAATATTCAGTATCCGGATATGTGAAATACATGGTAAAGTGTTTGATATTGTTAGTTGTCACTTAATGCTGCATACCTGACATGCAATAGTGTTTCATATTTATATTCATTGTATGATGGACTTATTTTCAATCAAACATGCATTAAGTTCATCTGATTTTCATTTATGACCTTTTTCATTGTTGCTATAAGCATTTGAGATGGTAGAAATAGATTTTTTTTATCATTACTGCAACTGAGAGAAAGTAACTAAGCCAAAGTGTCATCCTTGTGAGGTAGTCCAGACAAGAAGTGAAGCCTGAAGTACTAACTCTAACTTTATTGTTACATTAACAAAATCTTGCAAGGTTGAAAGTACATCTCTCTACGACCTCCTTACCTTGACAGTCCAAGAAAGCAGGGGGGCTCCCTTCTGAGACATTTCCTTTCTCTGGAGTCAGCTGCCTCATATCTGACCATTTTCTAGTCTGCTGCTCTTTCCCCTGTCTCCCAAGCTCATTCTTACATATCACTAAAAAAGGTAACCAGTGAGATTCATGACTGAATGTATCTTCATATCTAGGCCAAATTATTGCAGCATTATTTAAAATCTGACAAACGTGAGGAAGAATCCTCACAACAGCCACTGATAACATGCAACGGGATTCTCTCCCCACCTCAGTGGTGGTAGTGATATGGAAGTCCAGCATCAACTTAACACATCTGCTCCATTGAGACACTCACCTAAATCACCTCACACTGCCATCTCTAACTTTGGCTCAGACATGCAGAAGGCTGTCAGCACATTATTCTAACTTTTTTTTTAACCAATAACAGTGATAATGACACTGAATCTTCTGAGAGCTCCACTCCAGCTATATTCAAGAACACCACAAAGAAACTGACTTGCAAGCAAAACAACTTTCACCCAAAGCTCTATAAAAACCCAACTTGGAGGTACACCATCATCTGCTTCCAAATCTCAGCAGCTGATCCTGGCAGCCAAAAAGCCAAACTCCTAAAGTTGGCATCACTGAAGTCATGGGTATAACATTTATAATTGAAAAGGGGGCTACAGCTGATCTTGACAAGTACTTCGAACAACTGAATCTCAATTAGCTGTTTACATTTTAGACTGTTTCTTAAACACCCTACAACAACAGCATTAGTGAAAGAATAATATATGTAAAAATCTTTGAAACTGCTGATTTGTTGGTACATCAACTTTAAGTGCCATAAATTAAAATATAGAAAATGAAAAGCTCTTCATAATGCACCCTAATACAGCTACTATTTTTCAGCCAGGTATTTTCTATTGAAGAGAAAGGATTTTATTATCATAATGTTCTCTAACTGATTTTATAGTTACTCCCATATGGTTATTTTACTTCAGTGAAAAAATACTCCAGACTCACAATACTGAGTGAAACAAAGCACTGTCTCACGTTTGTGAGACCAGGTAGAAAACTTCAAGTTATGTATATGTTGGATTACTCATAAACAGGTAGTCCTCAACTTATGACCACAATTGAGCTCAAAATGTCTGTTGATAAGTGAGACAGTTGTTAACTGAATTTTGCCCCATTTTATGGCCTTTCTTACCACAGTTGTTAAGTGAATCATTGCAGTTGTTAAGTTAGTAACATGGTTGTTAAATGA
>JANHFL010002626.1:99443-127847 GCA_032468155.1 Oxyrhabdium leporinum | reverse complement strand
CCTCTGTGCGCTCAGAACGGGCCCAAAAGGCAGATTCTAACGAAAATCAGCTGCTTCGGCTAATCAGGCTATGCTGAAGCAGACCAGGATTTTTGCTGTTTGCTGCAAGGAGGCAAATTGCTGGGAGGCAGAGGCCGAAGGGTGGGGTCTGGCGGGTGGGTGGGACTTTGGGAACATTTGATGTATAAGACGCACAGATATTTCCACCCACTTTTGGGGGTGGGAAATTTGCGTCTTATACTCCAAAAAATATGGTAATTAATGTCCTTCCCAGAATACTGGGGGGGGGGGGAGGATTTCAAAGAGTTTAAAAATGATTAAGATTTTTCTAAGGTTAAACCTGGAAGCAAATTGATACATTTGTTTAACTCTATAAATATTTGCGATGTTTTAAAATTATTATTGCATTTGTTAACTGATCTGAAGCATGATTTAGGTTGAAGAATCATGGTTCATGTTAAATTGAAGAATAATGGTAAATATCCATCTCCACTGAGTCTCCATTGAGTTGAGCTTTTACTTCTGGTAACTTCATAAATGTTTCCATGTAGCTTTGTTAACAACAGAATGGAAATAATTTGCCACTGCATTCTTTTAGGATGCTTTTTTTTGGCTTCCCTGTCTAGCTTATAATTTAATGGTATCCCATCCAAATATTAATCAGGTTCTTTGTTTCCAAAACCAGAAAGGTCAGTTGGGAAATACTTTTTCTATTACAGAGGCTAAGCATGTTTCCTTGATTAGTTATTGTGACTGAAATACTTGAAAGATCTATGTTTCATAAATTTACACTGCATTCTAGAATTCTTACCTCCAGATAAAGGTTAATGTTAATGGCAATGGATATCCAGTACATCTGGAGAGTCCAAAGTAGGGAATTGTGGCTTGGATGGTGTATCCTTGAATGAAAAGCAGTTGAATTAAAGAGAAGATTTTATATTGATATACATATTCTCATTATTGGCCTCCAGAAATTACAAATATTAATCCAAAGCACTATCTATGGGAATGTGTAGCATTGTTTATTGCATTTATTACAAATGAAAATGGAGTTGCAATGTTACTTTGCTGGATAGACTCAAAAATGTTTCCTAACTTCATGGTATCTCACCATCGCTTTAAGGGTTATTTTTACAGAGATCAAAAATTTTGTATTTACCTTGAGATGGTTGAAATTATTGATTGGGTTGAAGCTACAGACTTCAATTTGTTTTAATAATATGAATGAGTTGAGTTATATTAGAAAAGGCCTGCAGTCCAGAAAAATTGATAGAAAACAATTCTGTGTCAATTTTATGGTGTCAATTTTATGCAGACAGTGTCAATTTTATGCAGAATGAGACCTGTAAAGGGTTCTCTAATAACATTTCACTATGCTACCGGTAAGAGCAAACAGTTGTTCAGTTTTCAAGCTGTTTGAGCATTAGACTGCCAGAGAAATTGCCATTTATATGCCTGAAATGTTTAGATGCTGATTTAGTTCCCTCCAGTTATTTGGAAATTGTGGGAGTTGAACTCAACACTTCTGAAGGAATACAATGGGAAAATACAATGGTTTTCTCAGTTGTGAAATGCTTTGCCCTAGATATCACTAGTAGACTAGGAATTTTCATGTTATCTCTTGCATATTATCCATCATAGATGCGAAGCAAAACTATAAATAATTCTAACTTAGGTATTGCTTGTTTGGACTGGCTTTGTTTCCAACCATCTTATGTAACTGAGTTGATTGTGGAATTCTGAAAAGAACATCTACATTTAAGCATTGTTCATCCATAAATTGATACATATCACTCAGGATATGTATACTCTGCGCAACTCATGGATATGTTTCTTTGTATTCTCCTGGAGATCAGGATGGTACAAATAATCTCACTTTTAGCTACTGTCATATTAACTATCCCTTTGGTGCCTCTCTGTCAGTATAACCTGCCATAAGATCCTCTAAATAGTAGGTAGATTATAAGTAATATGAATAATTGAACAAATTAATGCACAAATACTTGTTAAAAAGAAGTCAGCTCAGAGTAAAGATGTACCTAAATAAACACCAGACATTTCCCTATTTAGCCATGAAGAACATTTGGATTTCTGCAACTGTAAGTCCTTCATGAGTTACATACAGTGAAAAAGTGGGTCAGTTAATACCCGAAACATTGGCATATACAGAGGCAAGCTCAGATCAATGAATCATGCAGAGTTGAGTCAATCGGCTCTCTTTGTGGGTTGATACTTCAGGCTTAATAAAGCGTGTTATGTGTGTACTGTTGAATTAGTCACTTTTACATTTTAATTGAAGATGTGCCTAGAAAATATTGCATTACCTATTCTAAAACGGTTTCACCATTTATTGACTTCATAATCTAGAAAATATTGCTGACTTATTTGACAATATATTTAAAGTGCAAGATTCCCCCCATTAATTCCATTGTGTTTCAACGGTTATCTTGAAAGAGATGGGGGAATATGCTAGTTATAATGCCTATTTATTAAAATTTAAGCAGCTGCAGTGGGAGTGTGTGGAAAGAATGTGCAGTTTTTTTAAACAGACATTTCAATAAGGTCTTTTTTTCCCTTCCCTATCCTTCTCTTCTCCTTCCCCCTCCCCTTTTTCCAAGCTTCTATGCAGATTTTGGCCCACTCAATCTGGCAATGATTTACAGATACTGTTGCAAGCTAAATAAAAAAATAAAGGTAACATCTAATAGATTGGTCATTCTCAGTTTCTTTATAAAATGTTAGAAGGAGTGAACATTCTTTTCTATTTGTCTTGTTTGCACTTTTTTATTATTGTATACTCCCCTCCCAGAAGAAATAATAAAATCAAGATTTATTTTGGCACTGTTGTTACTTTAGTAAAGGAGAATATGTTTGCCAGAAGAGTGGAAAATACACAGTCAGTTTTAGATTTTTATTTCAGAGTATAAATAATTGGAAATTCATAATTTGGCTAATGATTAAAGGCAGAAACATAAATTTATAAAACTTGTAGTCCTAGTGATCAGGAGCAGAAAAAACTTACTGAGAAACTGTTGGGTCTCTTCCCTGGAATACATTGGAGTGGTTGGTTATCAATGTCTGGCTTTTAGTTACAGAAGGAAATTTCTTCAGTATATTTTTTAACAGCTTATGCGTATTCATAGTTGTTCACATTCCTGATGATGGTAGTACTGGCATATTTTAGTCAACTTATTATATAAAGCATAATACTGAAAATATAGTTCTTATATTTTATGGGAATGTAGTTTAATGTATAAATAAATCGTAGGAATGAAATTGTTCCCATTTCATGATCCCTCTGAAAATGAAATAATTTTTAGTTGCTATGTTTTCATCAATTGTGTCATGGTACAAATAAATAGCTTGTAATTTATCTCTCTTTTTTCATTGTAAATAGTCACATGCAACAGCTGACTGAGCTGCATGGTACCTAGCCAGTAAATTTCATGTGTGAAATTAGTACCCATAGTGTCAGTAATAATTGACACTATTGCAATATGTGGCATTGTAAAAACCCTTGAAACTTCTAAAATCAACAAAACATAATTCGAACTACTTTCCAGATATTTTATGCAGCATCCAATTATTTACTATCAATCTATTAAAATATAATTTATATTAAAAATATCAAAAGTACTTTGTATTATTGTGTAACAGCATGTTTTAATTCAGTTTTTGAAGTTCCATTGAAATATGAAAATCTTTTATTCAACATATAGCTGTAGTTTTAAGATTTTCAGCTGATGAGTTATTAGTATGGAATTTAAAATATGTGGTGGCCTAATTCTTTAATTCTCTTAGTCAAATTACTCTGCAAAACTTGGTTTCATTGTAATTAGGCTTTCAGTGATCTAGTATTCTTAAGAACTGACCTTTTGATAGATATACTTCTTTAGAAATATAATCCCTATATGTTTAGGTTATGTCGGTATATCTGCCCCTGTTCTGCTGTAAATGAATAATGATTTCTCACAGGCAGGAAAAGTAATTAACACATCTTAAACCACTTTGTAAATTACCATAGTTGGACTTATTAAATCAGCAAAGCTGAGAAACATTGCACTATAGTAACTTCATTCTATAATTGAGTCAAAAATACTGAACGAACTGGAGCATGCTGGAACCTTCTAAATTATTTTATTAAACTAGTGGTTGCTTAAAATTTTGTTTCTTATTTTTTTTTTCTGTCAGGACATCTTCCCATTTTTAAAAATTATGAATGAAATAGTTTTTGTTTGTAAGTTATATGTATTAATATTTGCCATATTAAAAATTAAAATTGATACATTTGAAGACTATTTGAAATCATTACATGCAATTATGTAAAAATAATAAATGCATTAGATATTAATATAAATAAAATTTTCCTCAAAAAGTTTAAAATTTTTGCATGTATCTTTAATATGTGGCAAATAATTCAAATTATGGTAAATTCCTCAGAAGGGGGCCCCAGGGGTCTTTGGACTACACTTAAAGAAACAGTGGCTTAAAATATTAATTTGAATGTTAATTTTTTTCTCTTGCTATCCTTTTGTTATATATAAGAATCCACATGCCACATTCCCTTTTTATAGTGGATATTGTCAAGGAACTACTTCTTAAATGTAGCATCTCTGCATTTAACTATTTAAATTGTATTTGGAATATTTACATTCATTAATACATTTAAAATCCAAGGATTCCAATTATAATTCTGTTCATTTCTTGATAGTCTTTTACCATGTTAAGGAAGAAGATTATTCATTATTGTGGTTCGGATCAGAAAAAGCAAGCCAATGCAGCCTTCCTCATAGGCTGTTACACAGTAAGTATTTTAACATCTTAAACTGGCAAGGTTCACAAATTTGACTTCTATTCGGTGTCAGAACTGGAAATAACTTTCAGCTTATTTGGTTTTTTACATAGTATGTGAGTAGAAACATATTCTTCTGTGTTTAAAGATAAAAGACTTGTACTATGCATTTTCTTTCATCACGGACACTTCAGTTTAAATTCTCTAGATGTCACAGTTACAAAACTTACTTAAGTAAAGTAAAAATTACATTGAAAACCAGTACACTTTGAATGGCAATCACAGAGTGGACTCAATTTGAGTGACAGATAGTAAAGAAGGGGGGAAAAGTCTTGTTTGAAAACCAGGGTAGGGTCCAAAAAGCGCCCCCAAACAAACAAAGAAACAAAAAAAAAAAGCTCAACCCCATTATAGTGAGCATATAGGGGCTAGAAAAAGGGGGAGAAAGCAATCCATTTGGTTTCATGGCTCACTACTATATAATGTTCATTGTTTAAAAAATGACATACTTTGTATCAATACTTTCATCTTAGTAGTAGTTTCTGCAAAGTTGACTCCTGATTTTGATAGCTTTGAAGTATGCAAGTTTGGGATTGCACCTTTAATTTTCATCTTTATTAATTAATTAATTATACCCACTCCTTATTTAGCCACTATGTCATTTAACAATCACTTGCAAATACAGTGATAATAATGGCAACAAAAATGCATTCTTTTGACATTTAGAATCAACTTTTGCTATGCCTGACAAGGAAAATTTTCAGTGTGAAACTGATTAAGGTTTTATTAGTTTCAGTTTCAGGCCAGAGGTGAGCCAGTGGACGGGTTCTAATCACTACTGAAGGCCACAGAGCAGAGCTTGTTGACTTGTGGTTAGCACTTTTTAGGGAAATACAGTGCTGCAAAAAAAAGCAGCTCAGGAGGAGATAGCTTGTTTAAGCCATCTCTCCACCCTGCAAAGAGGCAAAGAAAAGCGGGAATGGCTCAGGCACAGGTCACTGTAGGAGAAAACTATCCGAAAGAAGCCAGTAGTAACTAGTGATCTTTTGCTTTCTTTCTCAGTCATGAGTTTACTTAGCAACCATTTCACTTAATGGCAGTCGCTAGAATGCTACATCAGGAGAGGGTGTAGTTATAATTTTTATGTAAAATGTGCTTTCATTCATGTAATGAAGGAATCACCAATGAGGACAGGGTGGAAAAGTGAATGGGCACCTGGCCTGGAAGATTGCCCTTTCGCATGTTAGCTGTTCGTGTTAAAGTATTTACGAAGAATAAGTGGCATGATCCACTGATTCTGATCTGGTTATCCAAAAATAAGAGTCCTTAAGAAAGTCCTTCCTATTCTTAATAGTATTTGGAATTGTGATTTAATATTTTTCGTAAAATTGTGCTATTCCTGTATTTGTTAGTAGTGCACAAAAATCTGTTTTAAATCATTCTTAAAGTAAGATCCAGGATAGTAGTCATAATTATTTTCTCCTTGCACGAGGGTGGATGAGTGTCATGGCTTTGAAGACTATGCCTGACAGCCATATGGTTGATGTGCTTTGTTCAACTAGCAGGTTATCACTGTGCAGTGTAACACAGAGTTTTTATTCAGAGAATCACGCTGTTCACACTTGCTTATTGTCCTGAGGTACACATTCTTTTAATCCAATTCAGTTATTGCTAACAACTGGGAAGGAAGGTATAATCCATTTTTTATTAATTATTTTTGGGCTCAATGCTTGATCTGTGACATAATATCACCCAAGGGGATAGTTTTGACTGATTTGCGTGGATTGTAAGATTTAAATATCAGAAACTATGCTATCATAAAATAGTATTTTTACATGATCTGGGAATGCTCTGGGGCTTTGTTAGTGACAGCTGCATGCAGCCCATGTGCCACTACTTGTCATCTCCAATCTCCAATATGCAACATTGTCAAACTTGATTTATCATTCTGTTGTAGCAGAAGAATGTGGGTAAAATCATCTTTATTTTAACACGGGTATAGCCCCATCTGTTTTCATTCCAATTCCAAATGTATCTTTACTGCAAATTTATCTGAATTAATATTCTAAATTTAAATATTTAGTTTGCACAATTACTTAATCCAAAAATAATAATATGATAGTTTAATCAAACTAATTATTATTGATATAAATTAATTGGATAGTTGTTAACATGAAAACTTCAGCTATAGTTATCTTAGATATTTTTCTGCTTTTGTGCACACAATGAAATACCTTTACTAGGGTATGTAATATATGTATTATAAGATGTAAAATACTACTCATGTATGTAATCTTAAACAAAATACATTTACTGAAAACCAGTGGTTTTATTCATATAAAATATTTTCATTTTAGATGATTGAGAATATAATTAAAAACATGATTTTCTTTCTTATATCAAAATTACTATGGTATATAATATCTTTCAGTCTAATAGGAATTTCCTCTTCCTAACAGATTTATTTCCCCCTATGATGGAAGTGTGTGAGAGGGAGGGAGGGAGGGAGGGAGGGATCTCAATTGATCTGGTCTTTTCAAGTTGAAAACACAAATTCCTTGAGCAGATCACCCACGATAAGAATGAACAGTCTGCATTATATTTTATTTTTGAATTGGTTCATGCCCTTAAGGATGAAAATGGTTGTATTTAAGATAGAGAGATTCATATTGCTCAATGCTAAATTCCTTTTTCAAAGAACTTATTATGGTTGTTAATAGCCTTTCTATTCTAGTCTCTACTAGGGTTTGAAGTTGTATTAGATATTTCTAGAGGACATGTTAAAAATAGTAAAATTTCAAGACATATTAAATATGAAGTTATATTAACTTTCTACTTAATGTGACAATTCTTAATCATTATTACAATGCAAGTTCTTGTGTTAATTAGTTACTATAGCTTAGAATTTAATGTATCTAGTAGCTATCATCAGAATATTAATATTTTCAAGCATCTGTAATGTACTATAGTAAATGCATTTTTCTAATGGTTATTGTATTTCTCAATATATAACTGACAACATGTTTTCAAATTTTACAGTGCATTGCAATTCTAAAATATATTTTTAATCTTAGAAATAAAGGTATTTACAAAGTTGTCCTATGTAACACAATTCAGAGAAAGTTAGAAAAGCTTTCAGGCCAGTGACTCTTACGTGCTTAATTGGTTTTGGGTGCCAGTTCAGAATGTCATGTGCAAAATTGGGCAAAGAAGATGGAGCCTAAAATTTTCTTTTTCATAACTTTATCAGTAACACTTTCTGAAAATGTGTACATGGAATCAAGAGATTTCTGCTTGCTGCTTCTGCTCCATCAAGGTTATGAAACATTGTAAGGACAGATTTTTGTCTTTATGGATGTTTTTCATCTGGTGATATATCAGTACCTATTTTCTTTTGTTAAATCCTGTCAAGTCCTTTACTTTCCTACCATATTCAGTAAGAATTTCAGACACACAGAATGATTAGCTACGTAAAGTTCTGCAGCAGAAGAAAGATTGCAAACTTCCTTCAGGCCCTATAGATGTTCTTAGTAATCTGATTTTTAGTCTTTTGTAATAATTTCTCACCTTTATATATTGACACTTCTTACATGCCAAACTGTATTGAAGTAATTAGGATGTATAAAACTGGACTTGTGCTGTTGGAAAAGCATGTAGGAAATGCTGAGGAAATGAAATAGCAATTAGAAACAAGATGCCATTGTTTTTGCTTTGCTGAACTAAAGATTAATATGCCAATTTTGTCTTAAAAGGGAGCACTGTGTGGGAAGAAACATATTCATATTATCACACTAATCATCTGCAGGAGGTGCTTTCAATCTACTAATATTACAAGGATTAACACAGAATATCCTTTCTTCTGTTTCCTTTATGTGTTTTACTTTAGAAATAGCTTCTATATGTCTTGTCCTCCTTTCTTTGTCTTCTGCCTCCATCTCACTTCTTTATTCCCAACCCTGCATTAACTTAGTAACAGTGTTTCTTTTTCTCAGGCTTGGCACTAATTATGTTTGGAGGGCTACCGTTCTTGGGTCCTAACCCCCCCAAGAATTGCTGTAATTCAGGTGATCTTCTCCAGGACTCATCTCTGTGTACTTTATTTTCTCATCTTCTTCCTTCAGGGTAAGCAGTTTCCTTCACCTCTTGTGCTCCCCCTCCCTCTTTTTTTTTCTAAAAATCCTTCCTAGGTTTCAACATTTCTAGTTGTAACCCTGTTTTAGATGGCGCTGTTGAAGCAGACACATCATCTCTGATGTAGCTTTCAATCATGTAACTTCTTTCCCGTTAGTAGTTTGAAACTAGATGAAATTAAATATATGCCATTAAAATCAGTTTTAATTTCTAGGTTAATGCATAAAATGTAATGCCAGAAGTATGTTTCATGTTCAGTGTGTAGATTTTCATAGGCATTTCCTTATTTTATTTTTTAAAAATGTATTCTTCAGATTTTATGTGGCTGCTGGTATTTTTCTTTTGCTTTTTATATTGTTCTCCTTCTCTCTGAGTGTGTACTTCATACAATATTCTTGTGTGTATTTTATCCAAGAGATGATATATTACCTTATCTTTATCCTATATAGATGTCAAGGTTTACTTTCCATTGTACATAAGGACTCTTTTTTTCTCTTTCACCGGTTTAAGAAATTTCTGCTGCCTTTAATTTTGCATTGTCAATTCATAAGTTTTGTTCATGCACTGGTTTAGGATTATGATTTTGTAGGGATAGACTTTTTTTTCTTAACTTTATGAAAAGATTCATTTTAAATAAAAAATATAAGCTGCTGGAGACTTGAAACTATCCTAAGACCATTTGTTTTTGTTTTTCTAAAAATGTGCTTAACCTTACAGGTCTCTCTCTCTTCCAAACTTCGTGACAGCTGTTTTAACTTTGATTCAACTTCATTGCATGTTTTCAACTAGAAAATATGAGTAAAAGATTTGAATGTGTTCTATACATAAGCTACTTTTGATGCTGCAGACATGCTGTTACCCAACTGTTAACCTAGTTAAGAATGCTTCCTTCCTTCCTTTATTTGAGTTCAAGAACCTTCCTTCACAATAATTCAGTGTTAACATCTCCATCAATATTAAAAGTAATGGAACTGGAAGAATTCACGCCTAGGTTGGGGAAGAGAAAATAAAATCCATGACCTGTTATTATTTTTTTCCCCCAACATGATTGAAGCCAGCTCTATTGTGCCTTTATTGAATCTTCGAATAAATGTCAGAATAAAATAAGGACTCTTTTCCTTGCTACCATTCAATGAGAATTGCGCTATATATATATATATATATATAGAGAGAGAGAGAGAGAGAGAGAGGGAGGGAGGGAGAGAAGGATAATATACACTATTTGCATACTTTCCCTGATGTGAAGAATATGGCTATGCATTACATTTATTGCATAAAGGGTATTTTCTGAAAAGGACCTTGAATGCTTAGAGGTTAGAGAAAGGCTAACCAGCAGTTGTTTTGTTGTTTATTTTCATAATCAAATCTGTTTGGATAGGTTTAGGCCTATTTTTTAGAACAAATGATAAACAAAACTATTTCAAATAGTCCTTGTTCATCATTTTTCCCCTTTGTTCTTTGCTATCACCACAATGTGATGTTATTGCCACTTGTAAAGCTTTCTGTGGCTGGTAGGTCAGGTCATTATTATCTGGATGGGAAACTATGGGGAAATCTAAGGATAATAGAATAGACTGGAAAATGGGACATAGAAATGTAGTTGTACACACGCGCACTCCAATTGTGCATCTCTTTGGTATGTTGATAGGCCTTGGTATGTTGATAGGTATCAAGTTAGTTAAAAGAACAGCTTACAATAAAAAATGCATGACTCCTTACTTGGGGTAATCTGTAATACCCAACTTTCAGAGTTATAAATAGGTGAAAAGCAGGATCAACGTTTTCTTCAAGAAATGACAGAACGGATAATGCTTTCTCAGTTTCAAGTGCAGATTAATCCGTCAAGAGTATTTCACTCTCACACAGAATAGTAACCACTGCTCCAAGGCCTTAAAGGGAGCTTGACTAGATTTGAAATTAAGTAAAATGTAAATAAATTGTAAAATATTTATTACATTTGATCTCCAGCCAGGATATGCTTTGGGAGAACTAAGTCTCACCCTTTCCTTTTTCGATGACTTCAGAGGCACTGTAAGATCAGGGAGATGCAAGAATTTTTCAAGAACCCTCTTTTCTTAACCTATACAGTTCTACCTGCAAATTTATTATTGCTGTATCAATATGTACCTGGAGCTCCAGGGTGATGGAAATATTTTAGGAAAGTAAGGCAAGTTCAGCATTACAGTATTGTTTTAATTGTTTTAAAATATTTTTAGTATTTTGATTGTAATAGATTTTTTGAAGTTTAAGCTGCCCAGAGTCAATGACTGAGATGGGTGGCTATAGAAATTGAATGAATGAGCAAATGAACAAATGAAGGAAAGAAAGAAATTACAATTCCTGGGACAAGTGTGAGTAGAATGTTGTTACACACGCTTGCATATAGCTTATAATGCTGCACTGGACTGGTTCCCTGAAAGGAAACTAAATCTTTTCCAAGTTGATTTTAGACAGCTGCTTTAGCAAGAAGGCTATAGGCTGAAAGTGTTACTAAATGGATTGACTAATTGTTTCTTTTTTCTTAAAAAATAAGGCAATGACTGAATGACTGGTGTGACTCCCTTTGTTAGCCCCAATGTTTGAGATTTCTGACTCACATGCTGAGCAGCCTAAATCTTGTTTGGCTTGCAAGAGCTGACAAGAACAAACCCCCTCGTCGTTATGGCTGCAGGCACAATTTGAATCTGGGCTATTAAAAATTGAAAAGCCTCCGTGCAGCGTGTTCACTGGCAAATCTTGACTGGAAACCTTTAACACTGCTTAGTGTATAGTGAGTTATTCCCTGGAAGCAGTTGCTGACTCAGGTCAAGAATGGTGCACATCATCTTTTATAAACGAGGAGGATTGAACAAAGTGAAGCCCACTGGCTTGAAATAATTATCATCTGTAATGTTTGGCTGAGGTGTCCTGGGACATTTATACAATAGGTAGAAACCGCATGCTTTGCTGACCTCCATGCATGTCTATCAGCATCATCAGGAATGCCCATGGGCACATTAAGTGTAAGTCAACACACACTAAAGATTAAAGGAGGAGAGAAGTGAAAAACAGGCCCCATCTATTGTTTTCTACTATAGGAGACAAAATGCACAGAAAGGAATGAAAGAAACCTAAGCATTTGATTTGTTTAATTCACAAAGGGAAAAATGTGAAGTATCACTTGTATCTTGGTAGATCTTTCATGGTATGAAAAACAGGAGAATTCTGATTTGCTCACTGTTCAATTTTTTGGGATTTCTCCCCACTCCTGGGATTTGAGGGAAGCATACATAGCATTCCTTCCCTTATTTTTCCCACAACTGCAAACTTGGTGGGTAGGCAGACCTACCCAAAGCCAACTCGCCGTGGGACAACTCACCATGGCCAACTCGCCATGGGACAACCCACTGCGGGAGAAAAGTTACACTAATACCAAAGAAATAATGGAATATAATCATTAAAGAAAGGATGCCAAAGGAGGGACGAAATGAAATGTGTCATTTTTTTTAAAAAAAGGACTATTGTAAATAATTAAATTGAACTGTTGAATCATCCCTCAGCGAGTTGTCCCATAGCAAGTTGTCCTGCAGAGAGTTGGCCATGGCAAGTTGGTTGATTTTGCCCACAGACTGAATAGCTTTTTGATGCATTTTTTTTAAAATTTCAAAAACATGCACAAAAAGTAAACAAGCAAAAAAAAAAGAAAATAGAAAAAATATTCTAGTAACTGACTTACAGGTTTTTGCTTTACAATTGATATATAAACAAGACAGCTTTCCAATGTAAGAGGTTCTTTCTATTCACTCTTTCAAAAAGAAAAAAATATTTATTTCCATTAAAATATTTTAATCTCTTTAATTCTCAACTTTTTCCGAGGCAAGGAAAAATCAGTTAGGTTCTCAGATGTTTCTAAATATTATAACCTCAGAAGTAACAAAAATCACCAAAGAGAAACACTTATTATATCTGAAGAATGTCTCTCCTTAATTAAATTTTTAAAAATATCCAGAAAGCTAATTAGAAATGAGAAAGGTTGGTTCTAATGTCCATAAATTAAGGCCTCAATACAGCTGTGAACTTGATGGAAGAACCTGCCTCTCTGTCACTCAGCCAATCAGGGAAACCTCCATTTCTGTGACTTGCTACTGAGGAACGACTGTCTTGAAGACACATGGGTTAATTTCAAGTTTCTCCCTTAGATCCAGAGGAAGAAAAAGCATTGCCTCTTGAGTAACTGGAGGTGAAACAAGATGCATGCCACCCCCTTTGGAGATGGTTAAACCACCATTTTCCCCAACAAAAGCCAAAACCACCGATTGGATATGCTTTAAGCCAAGGAAGTAGCAAAACCTTGCCCTGCAATTTTATCCGAACAGCGTAATTTATGTTTTGTAATTTATACAAACATTTCTGCCTGTGAAAAATAGATCAATCCAACAGCACTGACTTGTCAAAAGACAAACCTATATTTTTCTCTTGCTGTTCCACATGGGCAAACATGGGGAAAAAATCTTTATTGAAGTCAATAACCAGCACACAATAAAATTCAATAAGACAAATACACCTGTGTAATTCACCTAAGAAGGAATTCCATGCCCTATAAAATAATCAGAAGCAGTTATAATTAGCTCCAAATGTTTAAGAAGGAAGGAAGAAAGGGAGGGAGGGAAGCAAGAACGAAAGATGGAAAGAAGGAAGGAAAACCACAAGTATTTGAAAACTATTGACTAGGTAACATTAAACATCTTGTGGACTTACAGCTCACTTTAAACCATCTAGAACAGGACTGTCAAAATCCCAGCCCACGGGCTGGATTCGTCCTCCTGTAGTGGTGCAGGAGGATGACTAGGCCACGCCCACCATGACCACGCCCACCCAGCAACTGGGCACTGAGCCTGTTGCTGAAATTTTTGAAGCCCGCTCCTGGAGATAACTGTTAAGATCTTTCCAAATGGTGCTAACAGCAAGGGCAATAGGTTTTACTTCTTTTAACAATAATGCAGCATTGTTCTTCTTACCAGAGGTTTACTGCCTACTGAGAACTAAGAATAGGAGCTTCACCTGTCATGTATATGCCAGGGCTATAATTTTCTAAATAATACCAGCAGAGAAAACGTTCTTAAATAATGAAGCAAAGTGAGGCACTAGAATTGGAGCTGTGGAGGGTCTTATAAACTGTCATTGTATATGCAGTTGGCTTTGTGCTACCTTACATATCTTTCACATTGTGGGATCAATATTTAATTCTAGGAGTAAACTTCTAAAAATATTTTTTTTATAAACTGTAGTTTGAAACTTTGAATATGCAGGCTTATATTTACAAAAAGTAAGCATATATTTAAAGCCATCAAAGCATATACTACCCACCACACAGTTCTAACATTTACAATCTGATACACTCCAGGTAGTTTAATAAGGTAACATTGTTGGTGGTACCTGCTTTGTTGGATGATGGTAACTTGAGTTTAACCTGGATTACTTTAAATACTGGTTTAGAACCAACTGTGTACCACTGGTGATCATAATCAAATGATTTGATGATTCCTTCAAAGCCTATTTGCACCATATACTAACTACAAGTAATCCTTGACTTACAACCATAATGGAGTGTGTAAGTCGTGATGGTCGTAAGGTGGGTCAGCCATGTGATCAATCTGATTTTATGATCTTTTTATGCTGCAGACGTTAAGTGAATCCACTGTCATTAAGAAAACACTACGGTACTTAAGCCCATCCACATTGGCTTTTCATTATATTCATAGTGGCATACAATCCAAAGAGAAATCTGAGTGATATCAATCATCTTTGCTCAAGACTCAAAACACTCAACTGTTTGAACTTCTCTTCAGATAAGCACCAAGTATGATTTTTGAAGAAGTTGTACATTCACATAACAGGCATGCCATTCAACTCATGCTCAACTAGCTTGCTAATCAACATGTGGAGGATACATTGTCAAATGTTTTCGAAGTCAAGATATATTATGCTACAATGTTCCAACAATCTGTTAAGGAAGTTACCCAATCAAAATACAATACATTAGTCTGGCAAGTTTATATATGTGTGTATGTGTGGTATAATATATATTGTCATATTGTTTCCAGATGCTTCCAGACTGTTCTGTTTACGATCTTCCATGAATTGATGCCTGACCTTTCTGTGCTTTGTCGCATCTTCCTTTTAAACTTTGTTATCTCTTTAATCTAACCATGGATATATTAAGAACAAACAACAGTTTCTGATCAAGATGGATGACCTTTCGTTCATCTGCATATCAGTAAGGCTAAACTTCAAACATTAAGCATAAACATATGTATAAGAATATTAAGCTGAATTACATCTCATATTAATGATAAACAGAGTTTTGGATAAGCTTTCTTAAAGCTTAAGAATGTACATGTCCTGGGTTAAATATATTGACAGAGGTTTCCTCTTTCGCTCCATTTTTCAACTTTTTACAGACCATGTAACTTTACCACAACTCCCCTTAAGGTAACAATTTTTAAAGAGTAAAGTTGAAATATTATAAATCAGTTGAACATTTTAAAAATATCAATATATTTTGATATATGAGAAAGAAAGAGAATGGGAAATTGGCAAAAGGGAGAGAAGAGAGTAAAGAGAAGAGAAGGAGTAACAGACTTTCTAGAGACTTTCTGATCTTTTGATCATAATTAGATGAACACAGTAGGTATACTGTATCTTATTTTTATTGAACCTAATTATTGGAAAAGGCAAACACAACTATTCTTTTTTATCTTCTGTTAAATCATGTCTGATTCTTGGAAACTGCCTGGACAAGTCCCTGCAATTTTCTTGGCCAGGTTTTTCAGAAGTGGTTTGCTTCTGCCTCTTTCCTAGGGCTGAGAGAAAATGACTGGCCCAAGGTCACTCAACTGGTTTTGTGTCCAAAAGGGACTAGAACTCACAGTCTCCCAGTTTCTAGCCTGATGCCTTAATCATTTTGTACCAGTGGCCTCTATAACTCACATTACCATACATCAATTTTGAGGGGAATTTTCAATTCATGTCCGTAATGCAATGTCACCTGCTCCTGTGATACTTATTCATTGATATTTCAATACAAGATTCCAGTTTGTAAAGAAACTTCATTAAGATTTTCTTTTCAAACTATTTATCATAGTGAAGTGTCTGAATGCCGCTTAAGTACACGTCTACTATCAACTCATAAATGCTTTTTAAATGCAACCTGTCAAGATCTTTATTTATCCAGCATATAGAAAGATGGATTCATGATCTCAACAAAATGGGTTATAATAATATTGGAGGAAGGATCTCCAAGGAATAAGCTTAAAACAGAGCTCCAGACAGCTTTATGTGCTATTCCAACCATACCTCAGAAGTAAAGAAAACATCCTTTTTATGGAAATAAGAAATATGTATGAAGATTTTGGAAGAGGTATAAATAAGCAAGAACCAAGTCACTCATTCAATATATAAATATGCAAACCCATACATGCTCTAGTCATCCAATAAAACATTTATTAAAAACAAATTAATTGGTATTGTTACCAAAAGATTCATACGGGCATAACCAGAAGGACACCAAAAATCCAATTCAAATCAAAGGAGTTCTTACCTATGCAATCTTAGAGAATGCAAACAAGTAAAATCATTAATATTAGTTCTTAATTAGTTCTTAATATTAAAATCATTAATATGTATTAATAATGTGATTCTTTGGGCTCTGGGAGAGTTCCATACTGTAAGTTATAGAACTAGATATTATTATTGCAATTTTTTATAAGCAAGCAAAATAAGTTTAGAATGAGAGAGGGGGGCAACACCAACCCAGAGAACCCTGTTAAGACTGACACAGATAATTAAATTAATTATTATTTTTCTCTTTTCTTTTCAAAATATTCACAAATTAACTGAGAGTACAGAAAAAGTTACATATAGGTAAGCCTAAAGGATATCATTCATACTTGAACTGATTTCTGTGGACTCAGACTAGGGGTGTCCAACCTTGGCAACTTTAAGACCTGGGAATTTCAACTCCCAGAATTCCCTAGTCAGACATGCTGGCTTGGGAATTCTGGGAGTTGAAGTCCACAAGTCTTAAAGTTGCCAACCTAGATCATCACAATTAACTAATTCCATTAATTCTGAGCACAGTACCCTATCCAGAGGTGTTATTCAGCCAGTTCGGACCGGTTCTAGCAAACCGGTATTTCCAATGAGCTTTTGGCCCCACCCATCCACCTGCCCCTGCCCTTTCTTGTCCTATATTTCCCTGTTTTTTTAGTTCAACTGATTCATGCAGCACAGGGGATTCCCATGCCTCAGCTGTTTTACTCACCAGCACTGACATAGAAGGTAAGTTTTGAAGGTTAAAATGGGCGGTTTTGTAATGCTGCGAAGCGCTCTCTCACCGAACTGGTTGTTAAACTGGTTGCAACCCACCACTGACCCTGTCCAGTTTTTTGAAGAGCCTGAAATACTCACTAGCAACTACACATATATTTAAAGAATGTTAATTCCTATAGAGCTACAAATTCTGGCTGCAAAACAAAACAGATAAATGCTAAATGGCAAAAAAGGGATTAAAATATCTGTGGCCATCTAGACTTCTACTACCTTGATTTGGTAGGCCTCAATTCCTTTTCATTTATTTATTTACATTTCACATTTCTGAACTGCTCATCTCTCTCAAAAATGAAATTTTAGATGACATGCATCTAAAAAAAACTTAAAGTAAGTTTAGAAACAAAAGTATTTTTTTCACAATTGTATTCTAGTGATGCTGGCCAGATATTTGCTTCAGCGTCCTATCTTTCTTTAATCAGAACTAAGCCTGGGAGTCTAATTACCTATTTTAAGATAACAATTAGTTTGACTTTCAAACTATTCTTGTAAGCCTGTATTAGTAAACTACAATTAATTTACAACTCAGATTGTATTTTTAGAGAAGTAACTTCTGAATTAGGTGAATTTATGGATTTGCCAATTCAAATTTAATTTCAATATGAAATGGTTATTTGCCTAGCATTTTGAACAGTAAATATTATATTGGGCTATTATTATATTTGCCCAGTGAAGGGATTATTGTTCTACAGCAAAGTTTAAGAAAAATCTAGTGTCTTTCCTTTGAAGGGGCAGGGAGTTGCTTAACATCTATTGAATCAGATATCAAAGTTTTAGATATTAACTGGTCAATAATGGAAATGCCTATAGTGTGCTCTTAAACGCCCTGTGATACAAAACTGTAAGATACACTGTAAGAGGGGACTTCTTTATTTTAAGTGAATTGATACATTGTAAAACATCACATGAAATTTGTTCATTTGTTTTCTATAACATGTATTTAAGGTTTGTTGCTTTTTTAGTTCATAATATTCTCCTTTCTTCCAAATGTAATTATTACTACTATTATTCAAGTGTATACGTGTTTGTGTGTATGAGAAAGACAGAGACAGACAGCTGGGCCAGACTTTTAGGGATTCCTTCATTTTATTAAGTGGCATCAGTATGTAGAGATGAGAAAAAAAACAAACTTATCATAAATATCACGGTGGTTTTTCAACTCCACCAGAAATCTGTCAGTAGTATTCAGAATGATTTAAAGTAAGCCATCAAGTTCCAACAGATATCATCTATTTCATAAATACTGAAAGAACCTATGAATGATAAACTAAAACTGACAGCCAGCCAGGACTCTTCCTGCATTTAGCTACCTGAATCTTTCAGTCTGATTTTACTTCAAAGGAGAGATGTACCTATAAGTCTACTTAATTTTTTAAAAAGAAGGTATTCTTACTTGTTTTCGCTCTTTAAGGTCTGCTCTACATTTTGCTATAGTGCTACTCATTCCCTCACCGGTCTATTCTTGAGATCTACAAAAGATGGCTCTTGGACAAAATGGAAATCACAGCCTTGTGTCATTTGTTAATAAGAGCCACATGTGAAAAATAAATCCATTTAATTTCCTCTGTATCAGTTAACAATTATTACTTGGGTGGTCCTTAGTCCCTTGGAAAGATCTGTCTTTGATAGACTGAACGAAGGTTTCTGCCTCCTTCTGTCAACTTTGCTTTGTCTTTCAAAACCAGCATTATTCAACCCAATGCCTTCCAGATATATCAGGTTTCATCTCCCATAATTCCCTATAAGGCATGACAAAAAAATCTTGCTAGCTGAAGATTACAGGGTATTATGGGAAATGAGGCCCCACCCATCCAGAAAGCAGATTAGGAAAGTTTTCCGATATCATACCACAGCCTGTTTAGCCAACTTCAAGGTGGACACCAACTTCCTAACCAATACCTGGCACAAAAAGCTACATGGTTTAATTTGAGACTTTCTAATGACTTTTTGAATCAGCAGTTTGACCAAGTCATTGATAATGAGATCACTACTGCTAGAGGACAAGTTGCATTTGCTATACAGGTAATTCCTTGACTTACCACTCTTCATTTAGTGATCATTCAAAATTGCAACCTCACAATCACATCATCAAAATTCAGGTGCTTGGCAACCAGCATGTATTTATGATAACTGCAATGTCCTGAGGTTATGTGATCACCTTTGCGATCTTTGCAGCCAGCTTCCACCAAAGTCAATAGGGGAAGCTGGATTCACTTAATGACCACTTGATTCATTTAACAATTGCAGTGATTCACTTAACAATCATGGCACAAAAGGTCATAAAATCAGGTGCAACTCACTTAACAATTGTCTTGCGTAGCAATGGAAATTCAGGTCCCAATTGTGATTTCAACAACTGAAAAACTCATTGAGGGTGGGTAATACAAAATACAAAAATAATTATTCCACAAATAAGGAATAAACATTTATTTTTAGACATATGTGACATATTTTAACAAATGTGATGTAGTGTCATTTGAGAACTTATTTACCTTAACTTGCCGTTTGCTACTATCCATGTGAATTAATTGTTTAGTAGTTTGTGACTATCAGTTTCATGGAAAACACAACATACTTTTCCCTCCATCCTACTTTCAATGGACATAGTTAATATTTACCACATATTTCCAGCCCAAAATCCCTCTTCAACTGTCCCCATAAGCAATTCATGAGTATTGGATGATTATCCACCTGCTACATGTATGTTAAATACAAAGTTGATTGATTATATGCCATAAGTTGGTGTCAACCACACAGATACATTTTCTCCATGATAATCTATCCCTAACCTTGTCTTTCAGGTCTTCCAATGTTGCACTCATCATTGCTGTAACTGAGTCTATCTTACCTTGCTGTTGGTCATCCTTTTTTCTTTCCTTCCATCTTTCTCAGTGTTAGAGCCTTCTGCAACTGTAGATCTTTGATAATGTGCCCAAAGTAGAACAATTTAAACCTGATCATTTTCCCTCAGCTAAGAAATCTGGATTGATTTGTTCAATGAACCACTTGTTTGTTTGAGGGGTCCTTGATGTTTCTGAGGTTGCTTGTTTTCTTGCAGACGTTTCATTACTCTAGCTAGGTAACATCATAAGTGCTAATAAGGAGTGTTATTTGCTGTTAGTTTATATTCTGGTGGTTTGCCTGTCTGTGTGGGTGGAGGGGTAGTCTTAGGGATTCTTTGTTTGGACTGTTTACTAATGTCTTTTTGGAAGTTACTTGATGGGGGTATTGCTTACTTGATTGTTGGTCTGGAGTTAAACCTGGGAGTTAATCTATCTCTTGTTAATAATCTCTTGTTGTTAATGTCTATGTGTCTATAAATGGCTGATTTGTCAGAGTGCCAGGTTTCTAGAAATTCCCTAGCATTTTTGGACTTGGCCTGGTCTAGGGTTGCCATATTTTCCCAATTGAAACTATGGTTAAAACTGTCTGCATGTTGTGAAATTAAAGAATTTTCATCATGTCTTCTGACTGCCACTTGGTGTTCATGGATGCATTCTGCCAGTCTTCTGCCTGTGGTTGCTGCAGTTCTTACATTGTATGTTGTTGATGACTCCAGGGTTTTTTTTTTTTCTTCTGGGGTTGCCAGGTCTTTTGGTTTGCTTAGAATGCTTTGATTTGTTTGTTTTCTTGGCTGTCCAAGGGATTCTCAGGAGTCTTCTCCAATGCCAAAGTTCAAAAGCATCAACACTCTTTCTATCCTGCTTCTTCAAACTCCATTTTTTGCTTCCATAGAGCATTCACAGAGACAATCACTGGTTGCACTTCACATAATTTAAATATCTTTTCCAAGGTCTTATGGCTTTGCAGTCTACAGCCTGCATGTTCACAGCTTGTTCGTTATCATTGATAATTGATTCTTAAAAGGTAGAAGCCAACCACCACTTACAGTGTATCTTCTTTGTCTATTCTAATGTTGCTTTTTATACCATTGATTTATTTTGTTTATATTTAGTTTAGTCAGATTTTTTTTCACCATATACCTTGACTTTAATTACTACAGTTTGTATATTCTACACATTTTCAACTATCACCATATTGTCATCACCCTTATTTCTTCTTCCAATAAATATAAGATACCTTATTCTTATTTGCTAACATATATTTTTATCTGCTTTTTTAAATTCACAGCATACAGATTACTAATGACTTACCTCTACCCATCTTATGCAAGATATATGAGAAGATTAATATTATGATGAGTTTAATTAGCACAGCTCTTCTGTTTTCTTTTCCATTGACCCAGTCTTTTAGAAAAGGATTACATTGAGAATTTTTTACACAGGTCAGTGCTGTGTGTCTGCATCCTTTTATTTCCATTGATGAAAATTCTATCAATGAGGCTTATTTTTTAATCTTCTCTGACTATTTTATCTTTAATTTCAGGCTTTCTTTTTTCTCTCTTTCATTGATTTACTGAGTTTACCTTACATATTAAAATGGAGAACAACCTTTTTTCTTCCCTTTCAGTGGACTGAGTAGGGTGAATACTCAAGTAGAAGGATATCCTATATCTATCTAAAGCTAGGAGGCATTGCTTTTCTGTGGAAGCTCCGGCCTTATGGAATAGTTTGTTCATAAAATTAAGACTTGCCAATTTTTTTATAATATTCACGAAACTGAAACTCTTTCAGAGAGCACTTGGTAGCATTCCAACATTATTATTTTTTTACATGTGTTTGTTTATACTGTTATTTCGGTCAATGTCAGTTATTTGTAAGTTTTCGCAATAACAGTGCTTACATGCTACAATGTTCTCTCCCCCTGAAATTCATGGGGGATCTACTATTAAATTTTTAGGTATCTGTTGAACCTCTTTATCCAGGCCTTCCCTATTTATGCGGTTTGTTTCATTTTTATTTTCTTTCTTTTGTTTTTGAGGAAGATTTCATTTTCATTTTCTGTTTCTTTTTTTTAAATTGTTGATTGCAGATCACTTCACAAATTTATAATAATGAGAAAAGAGGCATAAAAATACATTATGTTTTACATACAGGTAGCCCTTGACTTACAACAGTTCACTGAAAAAAAGTGACAGGACTGTTTTTCACACTTACAGCCTTTGTACCATCCCCATGATCATGTGATCAAAATTCAGATGCTTGACCCCTGATTCATACTTATGACCATTGCTGTATCCCAAGGAGATCAACTTTTGCAACCTTTTGACAAGCAAAATCAATGGGGAATCCAGATTCACTTAACAAACATGTTACTAATGTAACAACTGCAATAATTGACTTAACAACTGTGGCAAGAAAGGTCGTAAAATGGGGCAAAACTCACTTAACAAATGTCTCACTTAGTAACAAATTTCGAACTCAATTGTGGGTCATAACTCGAAGACTACCTGTACCACCAACAGATAACAATATTTTGAGGCTAATGCAGGCAGCTTCCACTTATAGGCACCTACAGAGTGCCAGTAGAGGAAGGGAAGAGAAGATAGGCAATATTGGCTGCAGTTGTATCCATAATGCATCTGACCTGATGAGGCCATGGTGGTGTACCATGCAATATAACATTTGGCTATCCTCTCCATCTGTAGGAAAAGCTGTTGAAGACATGGAGTCAAAATTTGCAACACATTTTTTTTTCCCTGGAGTCCGGGTGCAATGAATTCTCAGCTTGATTGTATGCAGAAAGTACACCTTTACTTAAATGTGAGCTTTAAGAATGTTCTGCACTAAGGCTATGAAATCAACACTGAGAAAAGCCACAAACTAAAGCAGCAATGAAGAGATAAGACAAAAATATTTTTTTGCTGCCATCCACTGGTCTGCTGGATTTTTACTGCCCAAATCTCTGTGCATATAGGCAAGAAATCAGTGTTTAACCTAATATTCCCTAATAATATAATATTAGTGTCCCTCCTAGAACTGATGATGTTCCCTAGTTGGGTAATGAAATGTCTGCAAATAAACAACCAAGTTCAGAGAGCAAAGCCGCTTTATAATAAGAATCTCCAAAGAAAAAACACACGAAACAGAGCTTATCAACTTTTTCTTTGCTATAAATATTTTGTGAGGTAGCAAGCTATCTTAGCAATTTATATTTAAAACGCTACTATAGTTGTTTCCCAGATAACATTTATTCAAATATAAATTCTAAATTATCTTACTTGACCAGCAAACAATTGCTTATTTGATAGTATCTGCAACCAAAAAGCAACTAATTCTTCCTTTCTATGAAGATATTAACATTTAAGCATCATCCTTTAATAAATCCTATCATGTTTAAGGCAAACAGAATAAAGTTGCTGACATAAAATAAAACCAATATTTTTTCCCCTCTTACTGGGAATGGAAGGAAGATGTTTCTATAACCATGTAATTTATCCCAACTCTCAAGCTGGTACACTGATTTTATGCTCATTGTTACCCAAATAACTTGCATTAAAATGCAATTAGAACCAACCTTTGCTTTAATGGTAATACCATAATGCTTATTTGAGCCAAAGCAGCCTTTTGTCAAAATTAGTGGCAGCCAGTCCATGCCATAAATATGTTTACCAGACGGAAGTCTGAAATAAAAATCAATAAAGTGCAAATATATGTTTCTTGTGGCTCTTTATTAGATTCTGTTTTCTTGAAATGTTTACAGGCTGTCTTTGAATGTAAAACTCCTTTAAAGCAGCTTACAATATAAATAACATGAATCTAAAGCCAGAATTTAAATCCGACAATAGAATTAAAAGCATCCCACAAACAATACTTTATATATTTGGAAAATAAATGGTGGAACACATTAAACCACGCTTATGTCAGATCTCCCTCAAACTATTCTGTTCTTCATTACTAATGACATTGGCATAATGTGACATATGCAGCTCAAGAATCAAGAAAATGAATAAATAATTTAGGTTCAAAATTCAACAGAGGGATAAGAATATAATCCCCTAAATCAAAGGGCTTGTCTTCCTTCGAAACTAGTACAACAATGTTAGATAAACTCCGCAAAAGGGGAAAAATTGCATTTATATATTGTATTAATTTTGCCAAACTCAGAAACCAGATCAGTTTTTAAAACATTAGACAGAATGTCCTTATCCATACAAATTCTTATCTTCATTCTGAAACATAAATGGCCAACTGGACAGATCAGTGGGCGAAGCTACCTTTACATACCTCTGTACCCTTGATCTGTTTCCAAAAATGTTACAGTGGAACACCCATATTCCAGCTATTGTGGAGGCATCGTAAAAAAGCTTCAAAGCTGCAGTCTTCAAAATTCAATGACGACACAGAAAACTTTTTCCAATTATTGATCTGGAATTCTTCTTTGATTTGACTGAAGAGGATACAGTCTTCTTGAATAACTTAGATAGCTATTTCTTTTATTCTTAGAGTGCTACATAGAGTGCTACGCCAACTATACTAATTGCAGTAGTTTTCGTTTGTCAACCTGTGGTTTAAAAGTTTGTTGTAACTCAGTTGGTTTTCATTGTTTTTGACCCAATGGTTGTCATTTCACCAGAACTTATCCTGTCAACAATGACATCCTTGAGGAGGTTTTAAGTTCATGCTTGTGCTATCACTGATAATGTAGAGCCACCGTCAACTCTTTTTCAATTGTCTTTGATACTGTATTTTTCCCAAAGCTAAGAGTCTTGTCCAGTAAAACTTGTCTTTGTGTTATGCATCAAATATAAAATTTTAATGTTATTACTAGTGCTTCTAGTAAGTAGTCTGGTTTTACGTCATCCAGTATTAACCTCTTTGTTCTTTCAACCATCTTCCCCTGCATTATAATTCAAAAGCATCCCTTTTTACTCAGTCTTTCTCAACGTCAAAGTTTATAGCTATAGGTTACTACTGGGGGTCGGTGGGAATGGAGTTGACAATAAACACACTTGTTGTCAGTGTAATTTCTTGGTATTTTAATATTTTGTCTAGATCTGTCATTGTCTTTCTCCCAAGTTGTAGACAAGACTTCATTTCATGGCTATAGTTACCATCTGTATAACATTTTGAGATAGAAAGGTAATTATATATCCCAAATGTTTACATTTACATTCTCCACAAGTATTTCTTTTATGTTGGGATGTACTTGGAAATATAGCATGAGGTATTTTTCGCTCTCAGCATCTCTTCTTTTTTAGTAATTGACATTAAATCAGAGTGAGTGCAATACTTTCCTCCCCCATTCAAGTTATTTCACAAAAATCTGATGGATTTCATACAAAACATGTTCCTCTCTCATATTGATTCAATTGTCAAGCAGGATATCAATCCTGTTTACAAGTAATTAGAACCGTATATTATCTCATACCAGATTTAGTAATTGTAACATTTCAAGTCTAATCAAAACAACCATCAGTTTTCAGCTCTATACTTTCTTCTCACAAGACTCTCTAAATAGGTTTTAAAGTGTTAGAAATATATGAGTTTTTTTAAAAAAGCTAAAAGTATCTATCTTGAATGATTAAGCATTATCTAACATTGTAAAATAAGATTATACTTCAATATATCTAAGAAATATGTGCTTTCAATTGCCACAGTATAGGTCTAAGTTAACTTGTTAAAATTAAACATTATTCAAGAAAATCATATAAGCATTTAACTTTATTTTGATCCACTAAAGTCTCTTGTAACAAGAAGTAATAAAGCCCAAAATTGTAATGGCTTCCACGGAAGCTGGTTTGGACAGCAAAGAAGACCCAGCTATGGGGATTTTGGAATGGGGTGTAGAAGAGTGTTGGGAGGAGGCCAAGGTCTCCAAGCAGAGAGTGAATGGGTGAGAGGAAGAAGAGAGGCCAGTTGCCAAGCTTCCAAATTATGATCACATGATTATGGGGATGCTGCAATGGTTAAGTGTGAAAACCAGTCATAAGTCACTTTTTTTGATGTCACTGAAACTCAGTCTGTCACTAAACTAATGATTGTAAGTCAAGCACTACCTGTACTGCATCTTCTACCACAGCTTGGCAACGCAGAAAGTATGGAAGGGTTCTTAGACAATGGACAAAGAAACTGAGTAGTAATCTATCAGAGCAGCTGATTTTTTTTCTTTCAAATCCAGGCTGAAAGCCAGATTGCTAAAATTCTAAATAATCAATTTCATCCAGAAGACCCTGGAGCTGTCTGTCGATAGTTTCATAATTCTTAGCCAAGAGCACAGAGTTGAATGCGGTGTTGTTTGGAACTAAAGGCCATTGTGCTGATGTTGATTCTCTCCTGTGGGTGTTCTGTCATCTTTAGTCTATTCTGCACTCCAAGCACTGCCAAATGTGAGGAGGAAGGAGAAGTCCTTCATAATGATTTCTGCTTTCCTGAACAAAGTACAGATTTCAGGCTTGTGTTTTGTTTTTTGTTTTTTTAAAAAAAACTGAACAGTTTTTAATATGTGAATATTCATGTATTCGTCAGAAACCAACTTTCTCGGAAGGGGGATATTATAACTGGAGCTTTTCATTTCTTCTGAATGATATTCCAAAAGAAAAATTAAATTGGGCGAAGAATCCGCCCATTTTCTAGAAAAAATAATCATCTGTATACAACCAAGTACTGGAGTAGGGTGAGTTATACCCATATTAAAAAGCCAGGACAATTATCTAAAATAAGGATATATTCCAAGTCAGTGAAAACTTGCTGGGTAAGATTTCTGAAAAATTAATCATCTGTTTAATGTAACCAGATGTTTCCCTTTAGCATTTGTATTTAGGGTATCAGATGCTTATTATGAGCAGAACATTGGAATTTACTCAAAGCAGATTCCTGGCATTGTATGTTTATATTTGCAAGAGATAATAGAAGAATAATCACTGTAATGGACCACACTCTGCTGTTGCTATCCAGCAAGCATGAATACCTATAGAAATAGGTTTAATATAACACATTGTTCACTTTGCTGCCAGTATACAATTTTCATGTATATAAGAAGTTTAGTAAAAAGATTAAAATATTATGTAAACACAACTTTTTAAGACCATATCATGGATTATCATAAAGGTTTATAATGGCTAACAAATTTTCAGGAAAATATCAGAACATTGAAAGAAATAAGTCAGTAGGAAGCACTAAAATATCCCCAAACAATAGCAAGAAAAGCAACAGTTAGACATTTATCACACTATTCTCTTACAGAGTATGCAAAGTGCAGAAAGCAAATCAGTAATCTAAAGAAATTAAAGAAAAATTATATAAAAAGAAAAGAAAACATGAGTAAAACTGGTATATTTTTAGATAATTTTATGAAACTTCTCCATAACTTTGCATTCTTCCAAATTATTGTTGTTTCCACTACCTCTATACAGTTTCACTTCTTTACACTTCTCACCTCTTTTCTGAGATCAAACATGTCTTTTTCAATCTTGCCTTCCCTCTCAACTTATTCAACTTGCTTCGTTTTGCAAACCAATCCCCGTTCATTCTCTCTAAACAAGGAAATACTTCAATGTACTTCTTTAATATTAGTCACTGATTTTTGTACTCAGTCTATCTTTATTCAGCACTTATACATTTTTTTTCTCTTGATTGATAACAGACATCCTAAATATTGAATTCATGGGCAAATGACAAGTGCATGACCATAACTTTTCAAATGCCATGATCGTCATATTTATATCAATCATCTAGGGTCTAGACTCCAGATGGATTTGAAATAAAAATTTGAGATTAACTAATATAGTACATTTTTAAAAAACTAGAATGGGATTTTAAAAGTTGGCCACTAAAGAGAACCAGAAGGAATTAAAGTTTACAACTAAACATAAAGAACACTTAATTTGACTTACTAATACAGAATGGAGCAAAATATTTCAACATTGGACATATTGAAAGGTTTTAGTAAACAATGGATCCAGAAATTAATTGTATGAAGATCTGTCATTATAGACAGATTGTGTTTAAAGGTGTTAAGGAAAAGGAACAAGTTTTTTCAGTCAAGATCAGGAGGGGTCTGAAAGTTAATTACAAGAATAATAGGGAAAATATGCTACATTAGATATACAAATGAAACCGATGAATGCAAGGGTGGGCTTCAAAAACTTCAGCAACGGGTTCGCTGCTCAGTTGCTGGGTGTGTGTGGCCATGGTTAGGCCAGCCTTCCATCCTTCCGAGGTAGGTAAAATGAGGACCCGGATTGTGGGGGCAATATTCTGAGGTATATTGGA
>JANHFL010002626.1:82033-92469 GCA_032468155.1 Oxyrhabdium leporinum | reverse complement strand
GATTTGAACCGCTAGATTGAATCAGCAGAAGTGGCCTGCAGTTCAACACTCTAACCACTGCGCCACCTAGGCTCTAGACCAAACATCCATCAACTTCTCTATTTCATGAATCTAAAAATTGATAAATAGGGGTAGTTATAAGTTATATAAGGATGCTTTGCGTTCTTTTGAATCTTTAGTCCAGTAGGGATGATCTCAAATTCTAGAGAAAAAAAGAAAGACAAAATCTTTCCATGAACTCGTCTGTACCATGTTTGAGTATATATGCCAAGTTCACTTTTCATTTCCACCCACCCCAATAAACTAAAGGCTCCAGTTCTTATGTATTCATGTGATTCATTCCTGGCCCACCTTTCTCCTTGAAAACCTAGATGGTGGTTCAATTCCACAGCCACTTGGAACCTAGGCTCAGGTGAGAAAAAGTGACTCCCTTGACCCGGTTTTTACTACTAGACCATGTTGGTTCTTGACCAATGCAGTGAATTGGTCCAGTTCCTGGTCATTTTGACTATCTCTTTTTCCCCCTATCTAGCACTTTTCTAATTGTAACATAATAAATTATCTGTAATCTAAAAACTCCATTGACAGTAGATAACGCAGGCAGCTGCCATCAGTAACTCAATGGATTCTCTACTTAGCCTAAGAAATAAAGAAAAGCTTCAGGTGATCTGTTCCATGCAGTTATTTCTCAATACCACCTTTGTTCTTTTTTGTAGATGGCCTAAAGCCGTGATGGCTAACCTATGGCACGCATGCTGGAAGTGGCACGCAGAGCCATCTCTCCAGGCATGCCAGCCATCGCCAATTGCTCTTCCAGGTGGTCAGCTGGTCTTCGCTCACGCAGGAATGTCAGAAACTGGAAGAGCAGCTCCCCGGTGCACATGCATGTGCTGGGGAGCTGCTCTTCTGGTTTCTGGTGCCCTGCCAAGTGCGTGCCGAGGAGCTGCTCTTCCGGTTTCTGGTGCTCCCCCCACATGCACGTGTGCTCCCGTTTTGGCACTCGGTGCCGAAAAGGTTCGCCAACACCGAGTGCCAAAACAGAAACGTGGGGAAACAGGAAGAGCAGCTCCCTGGCGTGCACATGCGTGCTGGCCACCTGGTCTTCTGGTTTCTGGTGTGAAAACCCGCTGGACGACACGCATGTGCATGCTGGAAACTGGAAGCTTAGCTCCCTGGCGCACAAGTGCATGCCAGGGAGCTGCTCTTCTGGTTTCCAGTGCATGCAGCTGGCTGGCACGCATGGAACCCAGAAGAGCAACGGGTGATGGCTGGCATGCCCAGAGAGATGGCTCTGCATGCCACTTCTGGCACTTCTGGCCCTATACCATTTCAGACAAATGGTTGTCCAATCTCTTTTTAAAACCTGCCATCTTGGAGCACCTTCTGGAGGGTTAGGTAAGTTGTTCCACTGATTAATTGTTATAATGTCAGAAAATTTCTCCTTCATTTTATGTTGGTTCTCTTCTTGATTAGTTTCCATACATTGCTTCTTGATCTGCTGTCAGGTGCTTTGAAGAATAGGTTGACCCCCTCTTCTTTGTGGCAGCCCCTTAGATATTGGAACACTGTTATCATGTCACTCCTAGTCCTTCTTTTCATTAAGCTAGATATAAATATAAAGGTTTATGCAAAAAAAAATCCATAAGTACACTTGTTAAACATTTACAAATAAGAATATTATTGCTTTTAGTTGTTTTAATGAAAGACAAACATGAAACAGCATTTTAAAGGCCATAAACTTGCAATAAGTGTTAAAATTCTGCTAATACAAATTTTATAGCCAAAACTATAATATACCATGGATCAAAGGAAACTTAATGTCATCTTTTCATGATTCTAATCTTCATGTCCTCAACAGTCTACTATTCCTGAAAATATTTCAGTTAATATTTTCCATTTAAATGATTTGCTGTAAACTAAATAGACGCTAATTAAATACAATGGAATTATTTTTCTTTCAAAAATAAAATAACCAAACACCAAGTCAGAGACACATGGAACAGAAATATGTATTTTGCAATACGTGCCCACAGCAATAGAACATAATACATGACAAATAATTCCTTACAGAAGATAAAGCAAAAGAAGAAAGAAGCTATGTAGAAATTCAATCATCTTCTCCCCTTCTGTACCTAGAAAGTATATAATGTCGTATTGCTGTTAAGATTTTCCAAATCAACTTTTTGCGTGAAACCTTTCACCTTCCTAATTCCACTAATGAAAAACCATGACAACCATATTTTGTTTAGATCTATCCCTTGATACCTTTTTGGTTCATCTTCTCTCAAAATTTAGATTAACATCAGGTCTGGTGTAGCATCTACACTTTATTTATCAGTTGTTGTCATGTACTTTGATGGCACGGAAATAAATTCCCAAATCCTACTTTGTTTTTTCTGAAGTGTGAAATCTAGTGAAGTTTTTTTTTTCCCCACCAGTGGCATATCACCTCTATAGCCTCCGCATGCTCAAACTTTCCAAAACAGACTTGGAAAGTGTTTTCGGTATCACTGTTATTGCAGCCAGCAAATGTTTGCTTTACCAGAAGGGAGTGCTCAGGAGAGAGCTCACTACAAATGTATAAATCTGTGGAAATCCACCATGCATCAGATTGGATTCTATCCCATCTAATTTGTTACCTGCAGGATCAAAGGCTTCCATCAAAATGAAAGCAGCATAATGCCACTTCCTTACATATGTGCAATATAATGAAACATGCATAAAAGATATGGAGCTCATGTTACAACAACGCAATAGTACTTCGATCATTTGCCCTCTTGCTGCTGTCTGAATAGACATCTTGGTCTCAGTGAATAATTATTTGATAAACCACTGGAAAATCTGCAGTTGTTGTCAAATAGTGTTTTTATATTTTCCTGATATTCACATATTTCTCCATGATGCTCAGTTGCCAATGCCAATAGGCATTTGTTCCAAACTATTCTTACAAGACACACTTCAATTCACAATCAATTTTCTGTTTCTCATTCACTTTGCCCTAAAACCTGCAATCAGCTCTGATTCGTGTCAACACGTTGTTGTCACATGATGTATTGCAACTTTCCCCCCTTTGCTAAAATGGGGGTGGGCATGGCCAGCGTGTGATGCATCCAGACTTCTGGCCGTGAGTTTGACACCCTTCGGCTAGAGAACCTCAACAGTTCTTTTCTTCTAGATGCTAAAGGCAAATGACTCATCAGAAAAATGAACAAGAATTAACTACATATATTTAAATAATTAAATAGGAAGTGCCATCAGACACTTTGGGTTTGGAGGTAACAACTCGAATAAACCCATATAACTAAACTGAAAATTATTTAAAACAAATATCCAAGAAGAGATCTCCCCATGTAAAGTTAATCTCCTAGTCTTGGGTTTGAAAAAGGCTTTAAAAGACATGTAATGATCAGTATAAATTTAGACTTTACTGATCTGAAAACCTATGATTACGGAGGCTGTAATCTTTTTTCACTATATGGTTGGATTTGAATGCTATTGTTTCTTATGTGCTGCAATCTTATTGAAGCTTCAACTATCCCGAGTATTAATTACTACCTTGGAGTGAAAGGCAGTGGGAACAATAGTGATGAGAGGAAGGGAAAAAATCTCCAACTGCATACGAGCCTTGCTGCATGTACTATACCAGCCTATTTTTATCTTATTTGCATATGATAAAAATTAGTAGTTTGTAGGACTGAGATGAAATTAGTAAATACTTTCTTTTATCAGCTGTGAGAAGCTTCTCTCTTTCATTTTTTGGGTGTTGGTAGGATACCAAAAAGGGGATAAAATAAAATAAAAAGAGACTATAACTCCAAATTAGAGTTATTCTGAAAATTAAATGACTCATGCTATATTGCACCAACAGGTTTTAAATTAAAATTTGAGGTTCTTTGTAATAGGGAAATCATGGAATAGACATTTTAGAAATCACAATTTTAAAAGTTTATTTTTAAAGAACTTTAGTGTAGATGTAAAAATGTTCCTTTAGTTATAGTTTCCTATAATCTATAGAATCATTTCACATCCTATAGTTTTCTATATTTCCAAGGGGTTTTTTTTTTAAAAAGGGATTACAAAAGCATTGGCAGAGTAGTTTTCAAACTACTTTATAACAGAGCTGGTAAAATCCTACATTTCATGAAAAAGATATTCACAAACATTATTTCTAATTCTCTCATCAGTTAGACTCTGAAGGCCCATGAGATGTTGAGATATTGTGAGTAGAAGTTTAGATACAAACAGATTATTCCTGATTCTCCGTGAAACATCCAGTACCAGTTTACCAATGTTCTAATACAGCATTCCCCAACATTTCCGGGTTGGCAGCCTGAGGTGGGAGTGGGGGGGGGAGGGAAGAGGGAATAGTTTTATGTGAGGGGCAGGGCGGGCACATGGGCCTGCTGTTTGTGCAATTGGGGCTGCAAATGCTGTGGCCTGCCACTTGCACGAGTGATGCTATGAGTGCTGGAGCCCACCGCTTGCCCAAGTGGAGATACACATGTGCTGGGCTGCCACTCACTTGGCCCTGTTGCGATAGGCCACGGCCTGGTATTGGGCCACAGCCCACAGGTTGGGGACCCCTATTCTAATACAAAGAACGCTTAAACAAAGAAATCTGTGCTGTGGATTCCATCACTATTTCCAATCTGGTTATACTGCCCAATTTCAATCATCTTAGTCAATTAATCTTGACAATTATGGCTCATATGAAGGAATTCTGACCCAGCAAATCACTGTCTTAGTATTTTAAGTTCAAGGCTTTCTAAGCAGAATACTTTTTATTTTTCCTTAATATTAGCTAGATAGGAATTTTCAGTAGAAACTATTGCATTTTTAAAAACCACTAAAAAGAACAATACTGAAAACAAACATTAAAAACTTTCCAGTGTTTGTATGCATTTTACAAACACACTGATCAGATGCCAAAGTGGCAGCTGTGATCTTATAAAATTAAGTCTAAAGACCAATATTATTTTTGCATTTTCACTGTTTTATCGTAATAAACCCCAGCTTGTTTTGATGACTCTTGAAATTCAAGATAGTTGATTATCTCAGATTTATATATCCAAGTGTTAGAATAAATACTATAATCTTTCATTTATTCAGATCAAACAATATGGCCCTCGGGGTTTCAGCTGTGATGGTGTCGTTCTTTGGAAAGAATACATGTTGCCTATTATGGCCTTCTAAATGTATACGGCCTTCTTATATATTTATATGTGAATGTGTGTGACTGGGGAAGGAAAGGGAAAGAAAGACTTGTGTACTATATACAATACTAAATTATATAGAATAATATAATTAGGCTCTCAATCATGTCTAATAATGTGGAAGCAAGGAGAATCCAGTGCATGGAAAATCAAACGTAATTCAGAAAGAGGCCATTGGTTAGATCAGGGGTGTCAAACTGGATTTCTTCGAGGGCTGGATCACCATTGTAGTTCTACACGGGCTGGCCAAGGGGGAGGAAACAGGACAGAAACCTCCTGTAGCACCCTGCCAGCCAAAACGGGGCATGGGGGACCATGGTCAGGCCACATGCGCCCCCTCCGCAGTCCATTTTTGGCCTGAATGGTGTCCTGTAGCACTTTGCCAGCCAAAACAGGGCATGGGGGGCACATGCCCCCCCACACCCTGTTTTTGCTAGCAGAGGCACCGTGGGCCATTCCTTTACTATTTCCAGGCCAGCAGTGCGGGCCAGATTTAGGCACCCTATGGGCTGGATCTGGCCCGCGGACCTTGAGTTTGACACCCCTGGGTTAGATGGTTAGATATTACCATGGGTAAATGATTATGGCCTTTTAAGCTCTCAAATAAATAGTTACTAACAGACAATCCCAGCAAACTCTTGTCTAGTACATGAAGACTGATAAGTGGCTGAGTGACTGAACAACCTCAAAATGTTCATTACTATGCTTTATATTAATTATAAATATACTCTTTTATTATGATACCATGACATTGTATGCTATATCTTTTTAATTAAAAAAGAGGTATCAATATGTATCCCAGTTACATTACATTCTTAAATTCCATAGAATTTTAAAGTTGGAAAGAGACATGTAGAGCATTAAGTCAAGCCTCCTGTTTGGTGCAGAAATCAGACTCAAGCATCCCTAATCAATGTTTAGTTAGCCTCTGCTTGAGGACAGAGTCCATCACATCTCTAAGGAATTGGTTCTAATGGTGCAGGAATTTTTTTCTAACATTTACCCAAAATCTAGTGCCTTCCTGTAAACCTTTGCTGTTGTTCTATGTCTTGTACTCATGGAAGAATATAGTTTTCGCTATGTGACATCTCATTAGGAACATGAAAAGTGCTCAGCTTTCTCTTTTTAAGACTACATTTATATAATTAGGTCAATGTTTTTGTCATAGGACTTAAGTTTCTAGCTCCCTATTTATGTTCATTAATCTTTTATACACTGTTCCACGTTGCCCAAAATCTATTTTAAGTGTAGGATCTAGAACTGGACATTCAAGATAGGGACATTCTAATCAATGCAGAACACAGTAAATCTATTATTTCTTTTGACCTGGAAAGTCTGTTTATAACACTGACATTTTCCTAAAACTCTCCAGTCTCCCAACCAACGCTAAGCTACTGACCTGAAACAATTTTACTTGTACTGCCATTATTTCCAATTCATTCCCTTTATATTTGGAGAGGCTCACTATGGATATTCTCTTTCTGATGAAAAATGTGAATATTAGACCCTGCTTTTATCATGCATTTCAGAATCTTCAATAATATTATGGCTATAATAATAGCAATTTCTAGTCTCTTAAAAGCAGATAAGAAGATTCATAGCCTTCAACACAAATAGATGTCAAAGAAGATTACTTTCTTTTTTTCAAATGGCATTGCCTGCAACTTAAATGCTGTTCTTCCAACTGATAATAGTGACATTAAGTCTGAAATCCACAGAGGCAGAAAGACAAAAAAAAAGTCAATATCAGGCATGTTTCTTTTCTTTTCTTTTTGTATCTTCTGTATTTTTCAGTCTATTATATTATAACATCACATTAGTTTTGAATGCATTCAGGTATATTTGGAGTTTCATTAGAATTGTACTAAATAAGCTACACCCTTTTGGGTTGTTTTTGTTCTTTTTGCTATTTGTAGACCCAATTAAATTGTTATGACCAATCAATTCAGATAGGATCAGTGAAATTCTTCAGAAGGTATGATTCTTGTTAGAAGTTTGCAAGTCTAATAGGTGTAATACATAATCCAGTTATATTTGCACCTGCTCAACATGTTTCAGATTACAGAAGGCAGCACCTGCTCCCATTGCTAAGTAACTCCTTCATGGTTTCCATGTGCAATTTAATTTGTTCAACTGCTTACATCAGCACAGACTGATTTAATAGATATCAACCACTAACAGCCATTTACTGGACAAAGATTCAATCAAAGGGACATGTGTAGGCATTACGAATGCTTCTGGTTTAATTCAATACCTAGCAAAACCATGTCTCTATCAGGGAAAGCTAATGGGATGACTTCAGAGCTAGAGAGATTAGGAGGAGATCAACAGGGTGCAATGGACCCAAAATAAGGGCAAAACAATCATTCTTTAAAATAAAACAGTTACTGATCATTACTTTTTAATTTGTATGATGTTTTTAAGCTTTTTAACAGTTTGGGAAAGAGGAAGAACAATCACAATAATAACCAACCAATTGCTGAATATCTCAGGTCTGTTTCTACATAATTTGATTTTTATTTTTATTTTGTAAAAAAAAATCATATTTGAAACAGTGACATCAACACAAATCACAAAAGTGAATATGTGCACTCTAAAAAAGGATATATGCAGGAAAAGTCAAAAAGGAAAGAGGCAGACTGAATCCTACCCTGTACTCCATGTCAGAAATATATTTTGTTGAATTGAGCATGTATGAGATATATACAGTGGGGCTGTAAATCAATTGGGAACATTGTTATTTTCTCACAATGTCTGTGTCTAATCCCCCCCCCCCCGCAAGAAATTATAGATTATGTAGAGATTTACATTAAAAATCTGTTGTCAAAGCTTCATCTTCTATTTAAAAAATCACTGTCTTATTATTTAGTCGTCTGGACTACTACTACAATTATCCTAACAGTAATTTTCTGCATGAAGAGTTCATAAAATGTGAAGTAAACATTTGATACTGAAAGTAGTAGACCGCTCTATTTCATCTAACCTGCTTTAAACATATGGTTCACATCTATATATAAATGTAAATGTCAAATAGGTTACTTAGTTATAATAATTGCCACAATCTAATTCCATGTGGATGATACTAATTAAGCTAGTGTAGGAAATCTCAGACATACAAAATATTTTTTGTCAGTAAGCAATCAAAACAATGGATCTAACAAACAACGTTGCAATAAATTATTTTAGCAAAAAAATCTGATTTTTTTCAAGGTAGCTTGTAGCCTACATTCCTCAACAGACACTTCTCAGGACTTATTTGTGTTTGTTTTTTTGTTTAACAAATGTACTTTATGGGAGAAGGATGATTACTAAACATCTTTAGTTTTTTTGTTCCTATTGTTAAACTACCTACATTCCTGTCTCCCAATTTATTTATTTGTTTCTTTGTTGTATTTACTCACAGAGTAAATACAGAGGAGTCTGGGCAGCGTACAACAAAATATTAAAAGCAGGAAAAAAGAATTTAAAATTTAAAAGAGGAAAGAGATGTTAAGAATTAACTAGAAGGCAGCTGGAGGACTTTCAAACCACCAACCCCACAGCTGCCTGCTCATTGCATGCAAGGGCCCAAAGCCATGTTTTTTTGGAAGGCCAGAAGAGTGGGGAAGAACACCTCACCTGTGGGGGAAGCATACTGCACAGGGGGCACCTGTGGGCAAGAGCAGAGAAGGGTCTCTTCCTGGACCTATAATTGGAATTCTTTGACTGACGAGGTCTACAACATAACCTTCCCTTCTTGATTGGATGCTTAATCAGGATGAATATGATTTCGTAGGTAATCTGGCTCAATGCCATTTTGGATTTTAAAGGTCATAACCAACCTGTTGAACTAGGCCCAGCAACAGGCACTTAGTGCAGGTCGCACAGCAGAGGTGTTACATGCACCATTCTTTAGGCACCCAATATTGTCTACACAGTTGCATTTTGTACCAGCTGAAGCTTCAAGGATAGCCCCATGTAGAGCATGTTGCAACAGTCCAAACAGGAGATGTTTTACACCTTCACATCTCACGGTGACATGTATAAACAGAGTTGTATGTATAACACTTCCTTGTTGCAGTGACATACTCTTATCTTTCTAAAAACTTGATACCTAATTTGGTTGCTCATGTATATACTGAATTTGGTACATTTTACCCACAGTGTTGGCCCACATAGTTTCATCTATTTCTTTTCCTATAATTTTTCCCACTAAATGCTTCTGGAAAGAAACAGCCATCATAATAATCTTTCTTTCCTCCCTAATGGGACACCAGACAGTACATCAAATGATGACATTCATACCAGTGCCCTTTGGTATTTAACACATGCTCCATTCACATATCACAAATACTCCATTTCAAAGAATGACAGAGCTGGAAAGAAACACATGTTGGATGCAGATCTGTTAAAATATTTTGGGTAGATATATATATATATATATATACAGCTTTTAAGGATCTGTTCTAGTAGAGAAAATATTTCTCTAGAGCCATGGTGGTGCAGTGCTTAGAATGAAGTATTATAGGTTAACTCTGCCCACGGCCAGGAGCTCGATCCTGATAGGCTCAAGGTTGACTCAGCCGCCCATCCTCTTGAGGTGGTTAAAATGAGGACCCAGATTGTTGGAGACAATATGCTGACTCTGTAAGCAGCTTAGAGAGTGCTGTAACACTCTATGGAGCATTATATAAGTCTAAGTGCTATCTCTAAATAATATCATTTCATAGGCAAACTACTCTACCAGTTGATAGCTCTTGCCATCAGAAAATTCCTACTAGTATCTAATTTGAATGTATTTTCCTGCAGTTTTGACCCATTGCTTCTAATCCTGAATTCTGGGACAACAGAGAAGTCCATCTCTTCTTTTATATGAAAATTGCTACATCTTTCCCCTTCTGTTCTGAGGCTATAGCTGATTTTGTGTTTTGTTCATGATAGGAAAACATGGAAACATTCTATAGACAACTAGTTAATTTGATAAGGAAATAACTAACAGTGACATCAAATCTCTGAAGGGGCATTAAGTCCTGTATTTATCAGCTATTATATTTTTGTGTTCAGAGTTCTTTTGACTGATCTAGAACATCTTCTTGCTGCAATCTGACTGATTTTTTTGAATACTGAATTAACTAATTTTACCTGGGCACCCACCTCCAACCCCACATTTTTTTATTTTTTTTACATTTATATACCGCCCCATTCCGAAGACTCGGGGCGGTTTACAGCTTATAAGCAATACTC
>JANHFL010002626.1:38903-56038 GCA_032468155.1 Oxyrhabdium leporinum | reverse complement strand
TGTAAGAGTATTGCTTATAAGCTGTAAACCGCCCCGAGTCTTCGGAATGGGGCGGTATATAAATGTAAAAATTAAAATTAAAAAAAAAAACTTTATAAAATAAATATCAGTGTTCATATTTTGTAGAAGACAATGAAGACTCCCTTGACTTGAATTCTTTCTGGTTAATTGATAAACCAAAAAGAACTCACCATGTGCTTCATTCATTACAGAAGCTTCCACTGTATAAAATGTTCCATCATCTGTCTCAAAGAAAGATAATTTTAAACATCTGCAGAATGAGGACAAGTGGTAGCGGAGAAAAGTTGGGCAGGTGGAACACTATGCAGACATGCACGCCACCAGAAAGATTTTCAGCACCATAAAAGCAGTTTATGGTCTTTCTAAAAGAGGGTAGATGACCTCCCACCCAGGTTGAGCCTGATCAAAGACTAGAAAGGATTGAAAAAACTATGAACATAACACTTTTCCAATCTACTCCCTAGGCTGGGCACATTTGATCCTGATGTCCCACAGCAGATTCCTCCGCTGCTAGTCTAGAATGCCCTAGACTTGCCTTGCTCTACTGATGTGACCAAGAAACGATCTTGCAGATGAACTCAAAGCCACAGGGCATGATGGCATTCCTGCTGAGACCTACAAAGCATTAAACCCAAACACCTTACAGACATTCCAAGTCACCTTGGAAGACATCTGGCTCACAGAGGAGATGCCTGACAAACGTCCACAATATCCTCATCACGGCTCTTTATAAAAATAAGGGAAGCAAACCAGACTGCAGAAATACAGAGATACAGAGGTATCTCACGTCTGTGCATTTCAAACAATTCTTCTGACAGACTTGTCACTGTCTGTGAAGAAAGCCCTATGCCACTGTAACATACAGCCAAAGGAACAAGAAGCTGTGGCTGCTGAAAGAACTTGCCGGCAAACCTTCTAAGACAGGTGCCACCAAAAACAGGCTGCATCTCAGAATAACACTTACATTTATTACAATGGATTTCCAGTGCCAACATTATGCTGGACTCTACGCTTCCAGACAGGGACTGCAAAGCTACCTTTGTATCTACAGATAAACTGCTCAACAGTATATGTCTTATTCAAACCTAAAAGACTACCTGTAGAATTATAGAAAGGCCTTTGATTCTATTGATCACGTTAAGCTGCGGCGTGTGCTTAGAGATATGGGAATCTCAGAAAATCTCATTGCCTTCCTGAGAGCTGGAAGCCACAATACAGACAGAACATGCTGAAACAGACAAGCTCCAAGTTTGTAAACGAGTAGGACAAGCATGAACACTCTCCCCTTATTCATTCAATTTATATGCTGAATATATTTTCAGGGAAATTACATTGGAAGAAGATAAGCATTGTTTAAAAATTGGAGGAAAAAACATCAAATAACTACGTTATGTGGATGACACTGCTCTGATGTTTGAAAATGCAAAGTATCTGCAGGACCTAGTGAATTAAGGGGCATAGTGGGGGGAAAAACCAGGCCTAGAATTACTGTAAATATAAAGAAGATCAAACTAATGACAACAGATAGTGCAACCAACTTCAGAAGTGCCAATGAAGTTATCAGAGAGGTACTTTGGATTTTTAGGCTCAACCATGAACTGTTAAGGAACAAGTGTTAAGAAATACATCATAGATTAACACCTGGTAGAAAAACTATGAAGGCCTTGGAAAAGATATTCAGATACAGTGATGTATCTACTCTTATTAAGATCAGAATTGTTCAAGTAATGGTATTCCCTGGTGTACTCAATGGAAGCAAAAGTTCAAGAAGAAGCAGGATAGAAAAAGTATCAATGCTTTTGAACTTTGGTGTTGCAGAAGATTCCTGAAAATATAGCGGACAACCAAGAAAACAAACAAATGGATTGCCAAACAGATCAGATGTTCAGAGTTGTCATTCAAGGAACAAAGGACCAAGCTCATATTATCCTACTTCTGACACATTTTGCAAAGCCCTAGTTCTCTGAAAAAGGCATCAGTGCTTGGAAAGGTGGGAGAAAAGAGAAGAGGATAACCAGCAGCAAGGGAGATAGGCTCACCTTAGGTCGCTTAGATCGCTAAGAATTCACACTTGTGGTACATAATCAGTCAATCAGATTGTTAACTGTTAATCACTTCTTAAAATAAACAACCAAGACAGAATTTGGCAGCCATCCCAAACGCAGTTTTACAAACACATTAAATTGGGGTGGGGCGGAGAGGAACACCGCTAGGGATGGAACTTGGCTTGAGATGACTAATTACATTTTCCTAACCTAAAGTAGTGCAGTGGCATCTTCTGTGTTTCTTTTAATAAGAGGCAGGTCTGAAATATGGATTGTCACCATAGTTTGCAAAGCGCAGGAAACAATTTGAATTGCCATAATATAACCTATTATTGCTCATTTAAGGCCAGCCCAATGCAGTCAGTGGAAATCTGTATTTTTGTCTCCTTGTGGGGAGATTATGAATGGCACGAACATATTGCTAAAAAAGCAAAACTATTATGCATGTATCATCGTAATTCTTCCTACATGTGAAAGAATATATTCACAGAGGTATCTTTCCACATGCTCATCACCATAAAACTGAAACAACTGTCAGATGACTTGTTTTTTGCTCAGGTTTGCAGCTGATACATGTTACTATGGTCTGTTAGTAAATACCTGAATGCTGAAAGGTGTTGCTTTTTCATCATGATTCCACAAGCTAATAATGCAGATATGATCACACTATTGTACAATATATACTATAATATTTGGATACTCTACCAGGTCTCTTTATTTTTGTACTGGTAGCAGAAAACAATATACTGGAGCATAGATAGAAGCAACATACATAAATCAATAAATGGAAGAACCTGGATCTTGATGATATATAATTATCATTTAGAAAAATTAATAATCAAGCCTCCTAATTTGTCAAAATTAAAAATACAATCAATATTTTTAATATCATCAGCAATATCATCAGCAAAATGATTTATAAAGCACAGTACTGATTTCTAATTGTTGCATATTTTATTTTGCTAAAGATTCTTATGAGATAGCATGTAATAGTGGGGAGAACGGCCATCCTTGTTCCTTGTCCAGTACTTCTTTTTATAAACAAAATGAATCTATGCCATTGATTCTAATACAAGCAATAGTATTTTAATTTTGAATACTAGAAATTTGCTTTCCAAAATCCATATATTCGAAAATGAAAATCAGAAATGTCCAACATAGGTTTTCTCTGCCTAGTTGTAGCTCATAATAGTCACAATCAAACTGCTGAGAATTATTATCTTGTACAGAATATGTACTCTGTTAATTACATAAATTCCTAATGGTACAAGGCCTTTCAGATTGAGAATATGCAATGAAGTACAATATGTCAAAGATTCTGTCAACCACCTTTCATGACTCAATTTATAAAACAGAACTTTGGGAAGGATAAATAAAAGATAAATAAGAATTCCTTTGGTTCAACAGGCCAAGCTCTTCGCATTACATCTTTCTCATTTGCTAATTAGGATTATATTGCCTCAAAATATGGCACCTCAATCTAGGTGCTAGATACTGGCCTGCCTTCCACCTTCACTGTTTTTCAAAAGGGTTTTAAGACAAATACAAGATTTGTCTTACAAGATACAGGCCCCTATACAATTTATTACATAAATTACAATAAACATTTGAATTTGTTGCATTAAAAAAACACTTTCATACTCATTGACACATGACCTTTGAATATTGCTAAGTACAGTAATATCTTTTTCTGAAAAATATTAGTAGCATTAATGAAATGTATTGTAATTGTCCTATGGGGACCGGCTTTTGGTACACCCCATATTTTTAAATTAGATCTGATGTGTTTTTAGCAGACTTTAACACAGACTAACTGATGCACATGTTAATGTTTTTTTTCAGCTTTGTATTATTTGGTGTTTATTTATTTATTAAATTTGTTCAAAATCAGAATAAAAATACAGGTTATAACTAAAAGATGTGGAGGGAAGGAAGGAGCAGAATGTACAGGGGAGAAGTGTAGGATCTGCTATTGGTCCATCTACCACCTCCAGCCTGATACTCAAGTTACCTTGACCATGCCACATAGGACTTTAAATGTGATAACCAACACCTTGAACCACAAACTAATTGTAATTGTAAGCAAACTAGCAGTCAGTGCAGCTCACAGAACAGTGGTATAATATGGGCCACTTTAGGAGCACCCCCAAACTCGCAGCACCACTACATCCTGCACCAGTTGTAGCTTCTAAATGTTCTTTAAGTGTAGCCCTATGTGGAGTGCATTGCAGTAATCCAGACATGAGATGACCAGGGCTTGAATAACTGAATGCAGGGACTCCTGAGCCAGCCACAACTGGCATACAACCCAAAGTTGTGCAAAGGCTTCCCTAGCTGCTCTTTGTGCAGAAGTCATGACTCCAGGAGAACCTCTAGGTTTCACATTGGGTTGTGCTATCCCATCCAAAACCAAAGAGGTCAGAGTCCCTGATCTTGAAGCTCCATGCATCCAAAGCCATGTTTAAAGTTTCAGTGATTATGGTTTTCTTATTGTTGTTGTTTCTACATTATGCCAATAAACTGCCATGTTTTTCTATCTGAAGAAGAAATACAACACTGAGGAGGAAGAAGGAATGCTAAATCAAGCTTTACAAGAAAAAGCGACACTGAACATTGGAAAAGTAAAGCTTTTGAGAGCAACAAGGCGGAATTCCTAGGGATGTGATTTGCCTCATCACATTTCCAATGTATCCACTGATAATTATTCCGGTTTATTCAGCATCCACAAGATACCAAAACCAAACAAAAACTAAGTTTAGAAAAATTGGCTGAAAATTCAGGACACTGAAATCTGACAAGATTGTAGCATTTCCATAATAAAACTTATGTCTCAGACATAGCAGAATGTCTGAGTGTCTGGTAATCTATCAAGTTTTTAATCATTACACACACACACACACACACACAGGTATATACATAAGTCTTTGGAAGAAATTACTACAGCATCTTTATAGATCACTAGCAATCCCCAGTATGGCAGTTGTGGCCGAGGGGGCCTTTGTGCAAGTGCTGGTTGTGCATTAGTTACACCCTTTTCTGGACCAACAAGCCCCACTCACAGTCACTTACACCCTAGTCACTTTCTGTTTTGATTATTGCAATGCAATTCTACGTGGGACTGTCCTTGAAAAATATCCAAAAATTTCAGTTGGTTCAAAATATGGCAGTCTTCATGGTTTTGTGCAAGCCTAGAATTGCACCTCTCTTGCAGGAGCTACCAATTTGCCTTTGGATCCAGTTCAAGATGCTAGTTGTCATCTTCAAAGCACTACATGATCTGGAACCAGGTTATTTGAAGGACTGTCTTTTTCCAGTCATATCTTCCCAACCCAGAGAAAAAGCAGGGAATGCTATAGGTCGTCTCTCTTAAAGAGATGCATCTAGTGGAAACAAGCAGAAGGCTTTTCTTCATGGTGGCTCCCTTTTTGGTGAAACTTCATCCCTGTAGGGATAGGATTGGCCCCCATTTTGACACTCTTTCAGATGGCCCTGAAGACATGGTTCTGTCCATGGGCCTGGGTACCCCCTATTAAATGAAGTCTATTAAGTGGTTGGCCTGATTGTTGTCACCAGCCCAGAGCGGGAGCTATTGGTTTTTGCACTAGAATTTTATTTTTGTAAGCTGCTTGAAGTCAGCATGAGTGAGTTGAGTGGCCATATAAATCTTCTAAATAAATAAATAAATAGTCCATAGATTGGGAATCATTTCACTAAGTTTTAAACAGTGCAATATGTATATGTTGCTGCACAGAAGAATAATGTCAACCACTGAAAGTGAATTGCTCTCCAGAACATTTTGTTTTATAAATTTCTAGGAGTTCTGTATAAAACTGGTGATGGAATTATTAAATGATATATATTATAACAATTGCTAAAAGTTATGAACTATTTTCAAAACAGATTAGAATAAATGGACTAAATTGATTCATCCTCTATTAGACTATTAATACATTTTCTACATATAAAGATACTATTATCAATTTATTATACAATATCTTTAATCAACAGCTTCTCCTGCAAGGACTCCATAGTTTTACGGGCACAGCAAGAGTTAATCTGCCATCACTTATAAATTATGCTTATTGCTTATCCTTTAGCCATTAAGCAACAACCGTATAATAATGCATTAGTAAATCGGATCCTAGTGCAATGTTTTATGCTAAGAATAATACCATGAAACATGTAAATCTAAAATGTTATTTATATTCCATCCCCACTGGGTGGAATTGTGACTCAACTATAAAATATAAGCACACATATTGAAAGCCCACGAAACCAGTCGGTCTAACTTATGAGTAAAAAGAGTTAGGAACAGGCTCTGTGCAAATAAAATTCTGTTCTAAGTTACATGCATGAATTTATCCATGAAGTTTCTTTCAGAGAGAGTTTGCCAAAATTATTTTGTAGCACAGCCATAAAAAACTATATTGGCCAGAATGCTTCATTCAGATTGTAAACACAACTCCTCTGCCATTGAACTGTCCAGTCTGAGACAGTTTTGTACCACCTCAGCTACAAAAAAAAAGCTTTTTAGCAAGTGATCTGTGGGTAAGTAAATACAGGAGTTCAGTCTTTGTCTATTGTCTGGAAGGATGAAAAATGATGGCATTGCTTGAGTCTGAGTTTAGATTGAATAAACATTTCCATATAAAGTATATATTTTCCAATCTCCTATTCTATGGTCTGTTCACCTTACAACTAGAATAAAAATGTCACTATTCTGGAGCGTCCATGTAAAATGAAACAATGATATATTGTGACTGTGATTACAAGGATTTTAAAGCAGTGTCTTTGAAACACTGCTAAAAAGGCAACATTTTCTTAGAAATTCAACCTGGCAGTTTTGTTCATGCTTTCATAACCTCAAAACGTATTAAACTCTGATGGATGCTTTGGGGGAACTGTCTCTTGTAGACAGCTTTGAGACTTTAAATATTTTAGGGATATGTCCAGAGAGCCCGCTCTCCTGCCCACCAGGTCATCTGATTTTAGAATGAAAATTAAGCAGGGCTTGAATGGATTGTTCTGACTATTTATGGTTACCAAGACTAAAATGTTCTTTGCAGTACAAACAACTAATGCCAATCATCAGTCTTCTAGCCAACTGGCCAATAAGGAATCCCTTATGCACCTCCTCAGATTTGCCTCAAACACAACTTCTTTCATTTCTTGTGTGTGTTGGGGAGGGGGGGGGGAATAGGAAAATTCATTAGGGCAGAAAACTGTCATCCTATCTAATAAGTTTGTTCAAACACAGTTTGGAACTGCTTAGCATAACAAAGGCCTGTACAGGTAGTCTTCGACTTACAACAGTTCATTTAGTGACCATTCAAAGTTACAATGTCAGTGGAAAAAGTGATTTATGGCCATTTTCTACAATTATGACCATTATAGCATCCCCATAATCATTGATCAAAATTCAGATGCTTGGCAATGGACTCATTTTTATGACCCTTGCTGTATCCCAGGATTATGTGACCTCCTTTTGCAACCTTTTGACAAGCAAAGTCAATGGGGAAACCAGATTCACTTAACAACCGGGTTACTAACTTATCAACTGCAGAGATTCACTTAACTGAGGCAATGTGACAACAAAAGTTTGCAGAATGGGGCAAAACTCACTTAACAAATCTCTCACTTAATAAGAGAAATTTGGGCTTCACTGCGGTCGTAAGTCGAGGACTACCTGTATCAGTGGTAGGATTCAATTTTTTTTACTACCGGTTCTGTGGGCATGGCTTGGTGGTCATGTGACTGGCTGGGCGTGGCTAGGTGGTCATGTGACTGGGTGGGCATGGCCAGGGTGGACATGACACGGGACTTGTGTGGTGCTAAGGCAGGACTTCCCTGAGGTCTTCCCTCATTCTCATTATACAGGTAATCCTCCAGTTACAAATGTAATAGAACCTGCCAATCACATTTGTAACCTGGGGATTTGTTTGATTGAAGACATTCTCACCACCTTCTGAGTAATAGACTTCAGCTGGGCCTTGTGGCCAGCAGGCCTAGGCCTGGACCCCAGCAGCCTCCTACTTCAGGGATTGAGGCAGCAGCAGCAGCCAATGAAAGGGGAGGTTGCTTCCTTTGTCTCATCGGGCTGAACCGCAAGACCCTTGTTGATTGGCTGCCATGCCCCAATCCCTGAAGCTGCTCATTCGAACTACCCAGTCAGCAGCGAGAAGACTGGGCCTAAACTAAGCCTGACTAGACTGAGTAAAAACTAAGCCTGCAGGCCCTCATGGCAAAGAAGCCGAAGACTTCTTTCTATTCAGATGGGGAAAGCTCTATTCCTTACATCTCACGTTCTTACAGCTCTACCGGCTTCTGAATAAAAGACTTTGGCTTCTCTGCCACGTGGCTCAGCCTCTTCTGCAGCTGTTCGAAAAGTAACTGCAGTAAAGCCATGGAAAATGGGGGGGGGAGGGCGGATCGGGCCCAGGAACTCTCCATTTTGGCCTGTGAGAGGCCCGGGGGAGCCCTAGGGAGGCCCGAAGGGGCCTGGGATGGCTAGATCGGGACCAGGGACTCTCCAATTTGGCCTGCGAGAGGCCATTCGCACTGGCAAAGAGGCGAAAGAAGGCTCACCAGACAGGCAGGTAGCTGGGCCGCGTGGGAGGCCAGGGCGAAGGCAAGCAAGCTGGCTGGCCCACAGAGACCGTGTGGTCGATGCAAGCAAGGGGGTCAGCCAGAGAGCAGCAGCAGCTGATGGGGCGGGGTCAGCCAGAATTTTTAATACCGGTTCGCATGAACCGGATAGAACTGACTGAATCCCAACCACTGCCTGTATGCCTCAAATTATCCACGTTTAAAAAATCCATTAGAACCAAGAGTGGAGCTGATTAAATCAAGTATTGCTAACCAGTAGTGTGAAATATTCAGTCAAATGATTCCACTGTTTTGAGGTAGGGGGTTTAAATTGCTTTTGCCTATGATACATTCTGACATATCAGTGTCTGACCACCTTTAAAAATCCATTCCTGTATTTATTCACTAATTTATCCATATATCAAACAATGATTCCAGAGGGCAGAGGACTGCACTGTTTGTGAAGCATTTGCTGTGGAATCTCACAAATATCTCTATATTTAAAAAAAACCACTTCTTTCCTCTAAAGGAGGAGAGGCAAAAAAAAGAAAGAAAGAGAGGTCATGATAGTGGTGCCACCCATTTTTAAATATAAACATATACCATTTTAAACATATACCATTGGAAGCTGCAACTTTGACTTTTTAAATGTGCCTCCCAAATTTCCCTAACTCTACCCAAATATGCACAAATTTATACTAACTTCCTCTCATGGTCCTTTAGGTAATTGTCATTATTTGTTTGGTTATTTAGAAAATATATAGCGCACTGTATTTTCTGTTACATGCAATGCCAGCAAAACATATAGAATAAAAATGAAAGTTACAGCGCCATGTACCCAGATTTTGAGAATGTGTTCTCACCGATGGAAATGAAAGCTAAGAGTCAAACATAGCAATGAAATGGGCAGCAGGGTGAAGATCCCGGCTGTTGCTCAGGCTCAATGCCAGGCTATAATATTTTGTCACATTCCTTCCTGTGTTGCCAGTTTTGCTCCAAACCTTAATTTTGATCTATAACTTTTATCTATTGCTTATTATATTTAAGCAGTCTGTACAGAGGTCTTCTCATGGTTAAGCCTTCTACGTTAAACACTGCTATCTGACTTGTAACCAATACATCAGAGCAAGTATGGAGTGATATACGGATTTTGCTTGACTTACAACCATTCATTTAATGTCCATTAGAAGTTACATGGGCACTGAAAAAAGTGACTTATGACTATTTTTCACACTGTTGCAGCATTCCCAGGGTCACATGATCAAAATTCAAATGCTTTGGCCACTGGCATGTATTTCTAATGGTTACAGAGTCCCAGGGTCATGTGATCACCTTTTGCGACCTTCTGACAAGCAAAGTCAGTGGGGAAGCTAGATTCACTTAACAACTGTGTTGCTACCTTAATAACTGGATTTGCTTAATGACCTAATGATTCACTTAACCAGGGCTCTCCAACCTTGGCAACTTTAAGACTTGTGGACTTCAATTCCCAGAATTCCCTAGTCAGCATGTAGTGGCTGGGAAATTCTGGTTGTAGCGATTTTCTTAACAACTCTGGCAAAATAAAAGTGATAAAATTGGGCGCAACTCATTCAACCACCTTGCTTAGCAATGAAAATTTTCATCCCAATTGGGGTCATGGGTCGAGGATTACCTGTACAGACCTGAACAATATGGCACATATTGTGGTAATACTTAGGCATATCTGCCATATTGTTCATGTCTGGAGTGGAGCACCGGACTTACATTCACATCTGTAGTGTTGATACATTTTGCGACATAACTAATCACATTTGCAACTGGAGAACTTGTGCTAGCTGTGGCAATGCTTTAATATGAATCTATGTTGTTTGAAGGAAGAAGAAAAAAATCCCATTATAGGCTTTTGAATATATATGTAGCTCTACTACCTTTAGCCTTTATATTTTTATATTCTATGTAATAGGAATTGTTCTACCATTCCAGAGGAATGCACATATTCTAGCTTTTTGAAGTCCTATATAGTTTACTTCTAAAGGCAGATGAGCAGATCAAATGACAAGTAGAAAGACCAGATGAGAGGAGATCTGGCAGTCTTTTTTTTCTCCTTTGGTATCAGGATTCAGATTAGAGTTAGGTTCTCAAAAGGTATTAATTGAAGCAACAAAATCCCTTCGTACTCCTTTCATGGTTAAGAAAAGCTTGCTCCTTTTTTTATTTTCTAAGTATGGTTAGGCGCCCGAAGCATGCTTGTTAGGACGGAAAAAGCGTGCAAATCCCAGACCAAGGACTCTGCCAAAAGTTTCTTTAGACAGGCAAGGCAGCCAAAAGTATGTGGACAGCGTGCCAGAGCCATACTGGGTGGCTAAAATTAAATAAACAGTTAATAAAAAGATTTTAAATCAACCAAGTTGAATACAAACTTGTAATCTATCTGCTTTGTGAAAGGGGATCTGTGGTAGAAGTTGAAGCTTTCCTCACTTACGAGGCTGCACCCTGACACACAGATTAGTTGAAAAGCAGTTTCATGTGCCATTTCATAAGCTGGAAGCAGGGAGGGGTATGTAAATACAGCTCAGTGCCTCTCTGGGCAGCGAGGACTTCCCCTTTCAAACTTTAACTCAGTCTGCCCCCTATTGTCTGAAATTTACAAATTGTATCCTGCAGCTGTAGATAAACAACTAGAGCCCAGCAATCTGGATAATTCCATTTAAACAATACATGGCTAGATCCCCTGAGGTCTCTGATAATGCCTCATTAAATGCTGGGCAAGAGGTTCCTCTGTATTAAGAAAAAAAGATAAGTTCCTAAGAAAGGTCTCTGATTGTATGTCTGCAAAATAAACAATGACAGCAATTTTCTAATATTTACCGGTAAATGAAAAGCTCCTCTCACGGAGGAGTTAAAATGCCTCTCTAAACATTAAATGTGATAACATTTCAGATGCAGTCTTTTGCTCAATATCATTCTGAATTTTTAAAATGCCTATGATAAATGCTAATAGAAGTTATAGCGAACGTACTGCTTTCTAGGAAAATACAAAAAGCTCCAGCAGTGCCTAATTTGTTCCTATAGAGCTGTAAGTTTGATTGCAGCCATTTATGGTATAAAATCCCCATGAATTTCAGCAAAAAGGGATGCTGGGATTTTATTGTTGGTTCACAGTTCATGGATTGCTCTAATATATTGCCTCTGTTTTGGAACAAGCCATTTGAAAGGAAAATAGTTGAAGTGAAGGAAGTGCGATTTCTGAGATAAAGATGGAGAGATCTTAATTTAGGTGCCTTCTCAACTCCAGAACTATAACAATATGCACTAATCACTTAAGACTTACCTAAGAATTACTTGGAGGTACATTTTTCACCTTTATTTTTAAATACAATAGTAATGCAATAGACAGTTTGTGCCCCGTAAAATAATGTCAGCAGTGAATGCAAAGAAAGACGATAGAATTTCTTAATGTCTTCCTATGCATGAGCAAACCCTTGAACTAATTTGTTCTTGGTCCAAATAGTCCTGCTCCTTTTTTTAAAATAAGAAACCATGACATCCAGAATATGAATCCTAATTCTTTATGATCAAGCTTCTATTTGATTTTCCAACTTCAGCTTTGTTAATAAGTTCATTATGATTTCCAATTGAAAAAAACAATTTTAACAATATATCGGCTAGACTCCTAAACCAAAACAAAAAAGAGACTTGGCAACCTAACTGATATACAGTTCCAGCTGATCTTCAGAATATTTACTTCTAGACAGTACAGAAAAAAAAATCCATGATGAAATTACTGAACAAACTTTGACTGCAACCATGTATTATCTGAACAAGAAGTAAGCCTAATTGACATAAAAGAGATAATTTACTTTGATTATCCATGTGTTGGATTAATGTATAAGATTAAAATCTTCAACACTAGTATGAACACCATGGAATTTACTTGAGTAGACATGTCTTCAAAATCCTTGTGTCTTTATATGGATTGTGATCGCATGTAATTCTCGCTTTTACAAAATTATTTCTTAATCAAAACAAAAAACTTAAGACTTAATGAAGTTCTAAATTAGTCAAAATATTCTTTTTACTTAATTATATTTCTTACTTTTGATTAAATGATTGATTATGTGGCATTTTTAGCTCCTACCAACCAAAAGATAGATTTTCTCGATGAATATTTCTTACAGGAAATTTTATTTTATATAGGGCTTTTTTTTCTTCATTTTTTAAAATGTTGCTGTTAACTGCCAAAAAAGGCTTGATTGCGGTGAATATAAATTAAAGAAATAAATGAATACGCCCCAGTGGAAATGATAAAATCATATTCAAAATGGATAATCATCACCTGTTGGAGATCAAGTTTTCAGACTTATTGTTCCAAAGTTCTCTAATAGCATAGAAGTTAATGAACAATTTCCAAAAGTAATTAGAAAGGGGAGTTTGCAAAGTTCACTTTCCTTTAAAAATCTCTATTGTGGCTGTGAGTAAGATGGCTAACGTCATCATCTCCTAGTGCTAAAACCCAGCCTCCTTGCAAAGATCAGCTGTCTGGAGCATATGTGGGTAATCTCTCCTCCTCTTCTTATCCAGAGAGGTTCTAAGGAAAAATGTAGTAAAATTCCAGTAGGAATTTTTTGCTGAATTCTAGTTCTTCCCACAAATGGAGAGAAATTCAACTCATTATTTGGAATGCCATCAAAATCCTCTTCTTTATTTCTCTATTCATAGGAAGTTATAACCATGTACAAAAGGGGAAATAGGACTATTGTTTCTGACATTTTGCAAAATGTACAACCTGTACAATAGCTCCCCAAAAGTAGACATGGCATTTGCAATGGGACACCTTTCTGTCAAGAGAACTTCGGTTGTAGCTGCCACAATTTGGAATATAATTTTCAACTAGAAGAGCACACAAAAGATTGCATGTTGAGTACCATTACCATCAACTTATATCAAGCAGACCTCCCCTCCCCTCTCATGTTCCTTTATGCAATTCTGAAACAGTAAGGTTCTGAAAAGGTCAGGAGTGGAAAAATGAGAACACAAGTATAAAAGCAAATTGAAAGTAGGGAGTTCAGCTGAGAGTAAAATGTAAATGTCAAAAAAGAAGTTCTACTGATAATTCAGTTATAGAGTCATGTGAATCTGTAAGGGAAAGGAAGATACTGGGAGATAAGGGCAAACATTGTCTCAACCGCAGCAGTAGGCAATGCTTTTGTAAAGTACAATACTTAACAGAAAGAAAGATAATATAATATTTTACAGTCCCTTTGAACAGAGGACACCTACTGGTTCTATTCATTTGCAACATGCTGTCCCATTCAAGTTTAATCAGAAGTTAAGTTCTACTTCGTTCAAAGGGTTTGCATCATCTTTACATGCCTAACGTGTAGAGGATTGAAGTCATAAAGGGTATGACAGGGAGTCAAGATGAATAAGTAGATTGCCTGCTGCTTACTGTAGTCACTCCTGACAGATACTTACATAGTGAGGTCTTCACAATAAAAGCTTCCATTGACAAGAGCTAGAAGACACTAACAAACAAAAATAACTTAAGGAATGGTTTTCTTGGGGGTATTTAAATCAGTAAGTTACAATTTCATACTGGCTATGTCATGACTATAAGAAAGTATAAACATTGCACTTCAGAAACAGGAACTCATCTCTATTACTGAAATTATGATTATGAGTTTCAACTGATTAATTTTTCACTTATCTTTCTATATACTACACATAATGAGCAGCATTTGGCAGCAAGAAATAAGTCCTGGTTAAGATTAGTGTGACAAATATCATAGCAAGCAATAATGGACAGACACTATATGTGTGAGAGGAAAAAGGAAGATGTTATCTTAAAAATTGTAGGTCTAGTTTTATAAGTATCTGTATTAACCACTAGGGATTTTATCTACTGCATAATTTTTTTAACAAAGCTGTTTATGGTTTTAAGAAGAGTGATAGAAAGAGAAAAGTGATTCCAAGCAGGTTTTCCCTCTCCTGCATTTATTTTTATTTATATACATTTATTTTTATTTATTTTATACACACGCACACTGGAATTTGAAGATGTGTATAGAAAGTGTATTGATGCTTTTGAACTTTGGTGTTGAAGAAGAGTCCTGAAGATACCATGGATAGCCAAGAAAACAAACAAAAGGCCATTGAACAAATCAATCTTCAAGTCACAAAGGACCAGGTTCAAATTAACCTATGTGGATACTTTACACAAAGACATAGATTTCTGGAGAAAGCTCTATTGCTGGGAAAGGCTAAAGAAAAGAGAAAAAGACAAAGCCCAGCAGCAAGGGGGCGGTATTGTTTCAGTGGTCAATGGGTTTGGAAACTTATGGAAGGGCACGACTAAAGACCGATCACATGGAGACTATTTTTCGACGTGGTTGCAAAGAGTTGATGTTGATTTGATGGCACCTAATCAGTCATAGGTATATCTATTTAGCAAAATTGGAAAGAGAAACATTTGAGGGAGGAATACAGTCACTTGTCCCAGTAGGGGCCACAATTTCAATAAAGAGCCATGGTGACACACTGATTAGAATGTAGTATTGCAGGCTACTTCTGCTGACTGCCGGCTGCCAGCAGGTTTGGCAGTTTGATTCTCACCAGTTCAAGGTTGACTCAGCCTTCCACCCTTCTGAAGTCTGTAAAATGAGGTTTGTTGGGGGCAATATGCTGACTCTCTAAACCGCTTAGAGAGGACTGTAAAGCAGTATATAAGTCTAAGTGCTATTGCTATAGCTAAACTCATAATGAGCAAAAGCAAGCCAAAAACCAATATTCAATTTCATAATTTAATTTTGATATTTCTTAAAAATGTTCTCTATTAAGCATACTGTGCACATGGTTTCTGTGAAAGCAATGAGTTTTAGAGCGACATTTTTTTTTAAGTGGCCAGACCTTGTCCATCCTCTGTCACTGTAGATATGGGTGGCAGTTCTGCTGGCCAAGGAACCCTGCTCCTGGCCCTTAGTCTGCATAGAAACTCACCTGCCCATCCATTCTTAATTCGTTGTACAGGCAGTCCTCGACTTACAACCTCAGTGAAGCCCAAAATTTCACTTCGGAAAATCTTTGCCAAGAAAACTGCAGAGACTTGCCCAGGCAGTCTCTGAGAACTGGACAGGATTTAATGGAAGAAAAAAAAAAGCTGATTGTGCCATCTTCAGGGCACAACTGGCACATGCCTATTAATAAAAGAAATTAGGATTGCAAAACTGGCTGTATTTCAGTAGGAAAACATTATTTCCTTCAAAATTAATAAGTACTATATCTGTACATTGGCATGAATCTTTGGTCTTGTCTTTCTTTTTTTTAAATCTCTGAACAGAAGATCATTATGCTAATATGAAAGAAAAGCAAAACAAAAGAAACTATTGAGCTAGAAAACAGAGACTTAGCTATAACTGAATTCATTGGCAGGGTAAGCGGGAAGCAAAATATATAGGTTGTTTGCCTTTAAACCAGGCACTATATGAGATTATCATTTTTCATTCCAAGTATGACAACCTTATTTAAAGAGTCCCCTAAACCAGCTTATCTATGTCACTCACTAAATTGTGTTATGCTCAGCTGGGATTCTCCAGATGTGTTATGACTTCCATGCTAAGTGGGGATACCAAGAGCTGTAACCCCAACATATCAGGAAGTTGCCAAGGGTGGAAGATAAGACAGTGATAGAGGTATAGAAAACAATTAATCAAGTCCTTGCGTTTGGAGAAGGCTGCTAATCACCAAGCTTGAAGAAAACCCAACACTTCCAGAAGTACCTGTGGTATTTATAAATATTTCAAGAAGATAAGCAAGCATTGAAGAAGATAAGAATCAAATTTGCACAGAAAGCTTCAATACTGAGTCATAGGAAGAAACAAATAACTGCAAAAATGGGGATTGAGATGGATAAAGATATGGGTGACCCAAATTCTGAAGAGGAGCTCTTGTTCTCAGCAACTCCCTGGTGCTATATGTCAATATTTCAGGCCTGCAGAAAAATGCTTTTCTACTGTTCTGCTCTCAATTTCATTATTGAATGGGAGTCAGAGAAAACATAGCATTTGGTTGGGTCAATAATCTTAAGAAAACTACCACAAAGAACAGTTTGGCCTTGAGCAGTTAAATCTTCCAGCTGACTAAGGTTTGTATTTCCTCTATCAATCAGTAGAGGGTGCTTTTTGCTCTTATATGCAGTATAAGATGAAATGAACATGGGGATTAGGCACCTAGACATAATAGAGTCAATTCTTCAGTAACAAATATTCTTATCAGAGGCATCTTGAGAAAATTTACCAGATAAAAAGATTAAAGTCCAAAGATGATAAATAGATAGATGATAAATGGGGGAGATAGAGCTAGGGCTAGAACTAGAGATAGAGAGAGAGAGAGAGAGAGAGAGAGACAGAGACAGGGACAGGGACAGGGACAGGGAGGGAGGGAAGGAAGGAAGGAAGGAAGGAAGGAAGGAAGGAAGGAAGGAAGGAAGGAAGGAAGGAAGGAAGG